>SNQJ01S0023555.1:6821-27068 GCA_010110895.2 Picea sitchensis | reverse complement strand
CCGTGAGGAGTTATGTGACGTTCCACATACCACCAAAAATGGAATGACATGTACTATCCATATAGAATATTATTACCTTCAAATACTTCAAAACTCGTACCATTATCCATCAAACAAACCTGGGTCCATTACCCAAACCCGGGTTCTCCAACTTCTCATGGTCATAACTCTCTAATCGTGAGGAGTTATGTGACATTCCACATACCACCAAAAATGGAATGACAAGAAATATCCGTATAGGATAATTTCACTGAAAAATCCACTGATCTTCATTTCATTATTCCACAAATAAGCATGGTTTCTCTAATCATACTTCTAGGATAACTCAATTTGCAAAGCGTCTTCCCGTGAGGGCTTTCACCATAAGGGAAGAAATTTGGAGTTCATCCATTTCTACTTATTAACAACCATGACAAGACAATAATGAGTCATATTTACATAAAAAAAACTTGTGTCCATTACCCAAACCTTTATTCTACTGATATTTCTTCAAGTGTTGACATCAATGAAAACCAACCTCAATCAACAAAGAGGAGTTGGTCATTGCGCTAAAGGAGTTGGAGCATATGTTCCATTTGGAGAAATAATATCAGGACTCCACACAATCCATGATAGTTTTGAGAAGTGATTTCCAAGATGCCTATGAAAAATTCATGATTGAACAACAAATTTTCACTGCAGGGATAGCCGACTTCCAAGAAGATGCCCTTATGGTGCTAGCGACCTACAAAGACATGGAAAGATGGTAAGAGAAGGCCCATCAAGAAGTGGAAATAGTTGATTACATCAGCGCGGTTCAAAAGGTCCAAGACACTGAATATCATGGTATTCAGGTGCTGAGGGACAATAACATAGATCGGTTAAGGAAAGAGGCCAAATACTGGGTGAAAATGGCCCAAGAACCTCAGCAGGAGATTCAGAAAAAATGGGTCAATTCTGAAAGGATTTGGGTCAAGATTAATCGGGAGATGAAATACATCAGCCTCCCATAATTCATATCACCCAAGGACTTTGTCGACTTGCATAAAATAGTCAATCAACATGAAGAATAAGACTCAGCATGGACTACAAAGATAGAAAAGGTGGTGAGCATGGCTCCAGGTCAAGTACAATAGTTCATGGAGAACCCGATCAAGGATCAAACAATATTGCAACAGTTAAGTGTTAAAATAGTTAAGTATCGGGAACTCTTCCTCAAGTGGTTAGAGTATGAGAAGAGTCATCCACTTAAGTGAAACTATTCGATGACTCTTAGAATATAGAGAGATGGAAGTGCCATGTGGCGATGTTTTGTTTTACTTAGCTTGAACTTTTGATAGTTATTTTTAGTTAATGTTTTGTTATAAATAAGAGGATCAACCTTTTAGAAATGGTCGATGGTTTTGGAAAATACCCTTATTTTTGGAATTATAAAGAACTATTTCCAAATACCTTAATTGAGAAGTCATGTTTAGGACCGGATACAAACTTCTATTTTTCATCAAAGGCGTTTGTGATTGTATCTGAGGAGGAATTACTTCCTACTTTATTTCATGAATGGATGTTGTAATGAGTAAGAGTTTTTGAATCTATTGATAAGTTAGTTGTTTCAATATTTTTTGTAGTTCTTGTCTCTAATGATGAAAAAAATCGTTGCGTTAATGTGTGATTAATGCTAGAGCTAAGGAAACTATTTTTCTTACCATAATTTTATTGCATGTATGTTTTCTTTTGATAATTGTATCTCAGTCAATAATTGAAATACCAGCAAGTTGATCTATTAGTACTAGGCTTGTCACAGGTGTGAAAATATTTGTTTGCATGCTTGAGCACAAGGGTTATCCCAATCTCAGCCTTCTTCAGTAGTTAATATTCCCCCGTTTTACCATTTGTTTTATACTAGCACACATATTTTTATCAGACTGATCTAATAAAATAAAATACAAAAAGAGAACGTTTAAACTGAAGGAGGAACTTTCACAAGAGGATATCATGTCAATCACTACGTAAATCCCATTGATTATTTGGCCGGATCGAAAGGTATGGAGAACCATTCCACTATCAAACGATGTCGATTATAATTGGACCTCAGTGGCGGGTTTGGTTCCTTCTATTAAGTTAAAGGGATTTAGGACCCCTCAACAAAATTGCCGCTAGAAGGACAGCTTGAACGAATGAATGGATAACAATATTTCTGATATAATATTTCACACAGCCTATAGATTGAAACATCCCACATGCATGGCTAGTCATTATCAAGACATCCCACATACATTGAGTACTCCTGAAACGAGTAACTCACCCCAGTAAGAGGAAGAGCATTTATTCCATGAAATACCTTACGCTCCTCCCCATGAGGAGTTGAACCAGTTTAGACGAATCACAAGAGCTTACGCTCGACAAATTGGATCATTACCCTCATCTTCGTTACTTCCTCGTAGAAAACAGGTAAGCAGACCAATGGTCGACACCCCTAACCAGGTTTTTGTTCACACAATAAAATACCTGATAGATTTTTCCCTCACCGAGATCGAGCAACCCCTTAATCTAATCCCCGAAACTCTAGCTGGTAATTACTCTGAGCTCGATGATCTTGAATTTGATGAGGAAGGGTTTAACTCGAATCGTTCAGTTTCAGAGTCGGGTGACATGGAGGATAACAATGATCATAATGAAGAAAGGGGAAACCCACCTCAAAATAATCAACCTTGGTTGGCCATATATTCGCTGTCAATCCCCGGACGATTACATAACCTTTCCCAACATCCAGAAAAGTTACTCCCTAAATTTGACACTGAAACCTTAGGATTTCCTGAAGACCATATCAAAAAGTTCATAATAGCTATTAGACTGATGAATTTCCAACATGAAGACGTAGTATGTAGGATTTTCCCCTATACCTTTGAGAATTTGGCCTCCATGTGGTATTTTAACTTGCTTGTAGGGTCCATAACTAGTTGGACAAAGTTTCAAAAATATTTTTCAGATAAATTTGCAGAAGAAACCACTACAAGAGCTTTAATGGCCAAATTGTTCACTGCCACCATGAGTTCAAAAGAAAAGTTTAAAGACTTCAATCAACAATTTACCACTATCTTGAACAAATTTCAACCCAAAGCTAAACCCACTTAGGAGTTGCAAATCGAAGTATACGGTAATGCTCTCCCTGCTTCTATTTCCATGTTTGTAAAAAGGGATACCAAGCATATCCTAGCTGGAAATTTCGAGGAAGCCAAAACAATTGAATTCTAAATGAAGGGATGTAAAGAGGGATAGGTATCACTGGTTAAGAAGGAAACTCAACCTCCACCCAGGAGAGGACTCTTGTTCACCATACCCCCAACAAAAAAAATAGAACAAGGTCCCGAAAAGGGAAGTGGAGACATAGAAGACCTAAAACAAATGATAAAGAAGTTGTCAAATGAAATCGTAGACATGAAAAGAAGTGCAGGGGAAGGAAACCAAGGCCAAACTCCCTATAAACCCTTATTTAAAAGAAACCCATCGTTCAAATCAATTGAACCTCCCCCAACCAAATTAAACATCGACTTGGGCAATGTAGCATCTGACTCTTTCTATACCTATCATCAAGAGAAACATTCAGAAAGAGACTCTCCACAATGGGTGCATGCCATGAATTTGATGGCTAATCGGTTCCTAGATGAGGTTTCCCTTATTTAACAATCAAGTGGCTCAACAATGAATATTTCTGATCAGGAAGAAGTTGAGCCTCTGGAAGAAGCATACATGTTTTTGTGGGACCCTGACTTGCCAATGCCTTTCGATGATCTATTTGAGGTTCAAGAACCACCCATTGAGGTCTTGGTTGTGCAAACACGAAGTAGGGGTCAGCCGGTCTCAAATGACCTTACCATTTCCCAATATTTGAGAGGAAAACAAACATCCGATCACTCAAAAGAATATTTTGTCTCGCAAAGAAACCTTATAAACATCCATACACGATAATCACCCAAACTAGACTACAACATAGTAGAAGATCTAAAACGATTGAAGGAAAATGTATCGATCATGGACATGTGTAGAATTCCCCAGCAAAAGGAATTTATGTTACAAGCCTTGGAGACAGTAGAGACTCCTATAACAAACACTCACCAAGGGGAAGATCCTGCCCCCACAGATCTAAAAAATAAACCAAATGTGAATGCTTTCTCTATAGTTAAAAAAGGAAAGCCTTTTGTCCCACCGTACCTTTTGACGTTTGAAGTCTTCAACATAAACCTCGATAACATTTTATTTGACTCAAGGGAATCCTCTAATGTTATTCCATTATCTAAATGCAAGAAATTAAACACATTCCCTCTCAAAAGTGAAAAACATGTGATAAATATGGACAAAACCTAGGTGAAAGTTATTTGAGAGCTCAAGGATGTCATGATCAAAATGGCCACACACCTGAAATTTGTTCAATTAATTGACATCATTGTAGTAGATATACCTGAAGCTTATGGACTGCTACTTAGTCGATATAGGTTTGAGAAGTTGAATGATTACTTTAGCACAGATTGGGCTCACCTTTAGTTTCCATTAAAGGGACACACAAACATGATTAGGATCGATAGGGAAAGGTATCTCAAACATACTGTCATTGATTTAGAAGCCCTCAATGAATCCTCTTCGACATATTTCAACGTGCTAGGAAACCACTCCTATGATTCTGATTTCGGTAATTTATCGCCCCTCTCATCTGATGTTCCTCTTACTTAAAACTCTAAAATGACTTTTCAAGAAAATGTACCGACAACAACAAAAGAAACCCTCTTATGTCAAGAACCTTTGTTGGAAACCCTAGGTGAAATAAGGGAGGGGGGAGAAGTTAGTAGGCATGGAGAAGCTGATGATTCTCACTCACAAGTATGTACCTTTCACTTTGATGGGTCTAAATCGCAAGAAGGGTCAGGAGCGGGGTGTATCCTCATTGATCCGAAGGGGAAACAAAATTTCATGTTATGTTGACTAGAATTTGAATGCACTAATAATTTGAATCCATAGACTTAAATGTTAAAGAGCTAAAGATTTTCAGAGAATTTGAAATCATCGTTAGGAAAGTAAGGAATACTGTACATTGGAACTCTCCCCACCTGAGGAATTATCAACAGGAAGTGCACAGGATAATAGAACATTTTGAAGCCTTCAACATTCTAGCGATCCCCAGAACAAACAATACTCTTGTTGATTCCCTGGACACTACTTCCTCAAGCATATCCCCTTTAGAAGACTATGAAGCCTCTTGGTTCACTGTGGAGCTACTCTACAAACCATCAGTGCCCAACAATATTTCTAATTGGAAGGTCTTTAAACGAGATGAACAGATCAAAAACTTATTAACCAATCAGGAAAATTTTAAAGACTTGGTTATTGAAGATGAGATATTCCAAGATCAATTAGTAGAAACTGGTCCCCATGAACAAAGAGGGGAAACAAATCACTCAACTGATGAACTAAGGTTTCATACAACATAGAAAAAGGTAGCCAAATTGGAGAACCTCTTTGAATTAAGGGAAAGATTTAAAGGGTCAACAAACAAAAATACAGGGAGCTCTTATCCCATGTACGAGACTATAAACCTAGGAACCCTGGAAAACACTAAAAATATAAATCTAGGCAAGGCAGTGTCTAAAGAAGAAAGGAATACCTATCTCAATTTTTTTAGAGAATATCAAGATATTTTTGCATGGTCCTACCGAGATATGAAAACTTATGATACTCGTATTATCCAATACATAATTTTGTTAAAACCCGGAGTAAAATCCTTCCAACAGAAGCTCCAGAAATACCACCCATATCTGGAACCCCTCATGTGTCAGGAGTTAAAGAAATTGCTAGATGCTAAAATTATCTTTCAGGTTAGACACTCTGCCTGGGTAGAAAACTTGGTTCCTGTCAGGAAAAATTCTTGAGAGATCCACCTATGTGTAGATTTCAGGAACCTCAACAGAGCATATGAAAAGGAAAACTACCCAGTCCCACCGATGGAGCAACTCTTATAGATCGTTTCTGGTTCTGAGATTTTGTCCCTGCTGGACGGTTTTTCAGGTTACAACCAAGTTCTAGTTTCAGAGGAAGACCGATTGAAAACTACCTTCTGAACCAAGTGGAGAACCTTTTCTTATAAACGCATGCCCTTTGGGTTAATCAATGCAGGGGAAACCTTCCAAAGGGCCATGGACGTAGCTTTTTGGGGACTAATCAATGAATATGTAGTAGTTAATTTGGACGACATGACTATGTATTCAAAGAATAGAGAATATCACATCCAACACCTGACCCATATTTTCGAGAGGTGTAGGAAATAGCTCAGCTTCCCTTACCCCACAACAAAAAGGCTATGCAATACTTCTTTGGGAAAATCAATTTTGTGAGGAAGTTCATCCCCGATTTCACTGAAACTATCAAACCCTTACAAAAAATGATCCGCAAATATGTTGAATTTAAGTGGGATGATGAAAGAAAAAGTTCTTTCGGCAATATTAAGACTGCAATATCTCAAGCTCCAGTGTTGCGAAGTCCCAACTTTAGAAAATATTTTTTCCTATATACTCTTTCCTCCGACCAATCGTTAGCTACAGTATTGAATCAAAAGGATGATTACAACAATGAGGCTTCAGTATCATTTATGAGCATTAATATCCAAGGGGCCGAACTAAATTATCCTGCTATGGAAAAACAAGCTTATGTGGTGTACAAGGCAGTAAAACATTTCAGATCTTACATCCTAAAAAATCATACCAAAGTCATTGTGCCCCACCCTGCAGTCTGATCCCTATGCACTCAACAGGAGATGGGGGAGAGAAGAGGAAACTGGATGGTAGTTTTTCAAGAATTTGATCTAGATATAAAACCTTCCAAACTTGTTAAGGGACAGGGATTGTGTAAACTGGCCGCTGAAGCCCAGGACCAAGTAAATGAAGACCTCGGGGGGGAGAATGAATTTTCATTATGGTGTAGTGAAGCTTTATATGTTCCCCCAGGCCAGGATTCTTGGTATGGGAAACTCACTTATCTCCTGCATCACGATACTTGCCTAGAAAACCTAAACCCTAAGGAAAGGAGAGCTCTGAGACTAAAATCGACACAATATCTCCTCATAAATTTGGTGCTCTTCCACATGAATTATGATGGGGTACTTTTAAGATGCCTTTAACATGAAGATGTAGAAAAGGTTATGAAGGAGCTCCATGATTGTCCTGCAGGTGGACATTTTGCAGGGAATAACACTGCTCACAAGATACTGAGAGTCAATTATTATTGGCCTAATTTGTTTAGAGACGCTCATACATACGCTAGAAACTGTAAAACTTGTCAAATGAGAGTGGGGAGAGAAAAGAGAGCAGTCATCCCACTCCAACCTATGGCCATCTCTAGACCACTCGAGCAATGGGGGCTAGATGTCATAGGAGAAATCACATTGATTTCTTCAAAACAACATAGATACATACTGATTGCTATGGACTATTTCACGAAATGGGTAGAGGCCATCCCTCTGGCTCATATAAATGAAAAGGTTGTAATCCAATTCATAGAACAACAGCTGATCACAAGGTTCGTTATGCCTTTTGTTCTTGTTTTTGATAATTACACTTACTTTTATTCCACCCTATTAACATAGTTTTCTCTAGACAAAGGAATCATAATCATATACTCTGTAAACTACTATCCATAGGGTAATGGAGTGGCATAATCAACCAATAAGAACCTAATGAGGATATTGAAGAAAATGGTTGCAGACAATCAGATAAATTGGCATAGTTCACTTCATAATGATTTATGGGCCGATAGAGTAACACCCAAGGAAGTTATAGAGAACTTCGCATACTTTGTGGTATACAGATAAGAATCCATTCTCTTGAACAGTCTATACCTTCCATCTCTTTAGCTTGCTCAAGGATCTATAGGATAGCCCTCATCGGTTATTCAAAAAAGTATTTATACCCTCCTCATGTTGGAAGAGGAAAGAGAGAAAGAAAAATAAAAGTTTGTTGCTCATCAACAGATAGTTAAAAGGTGGTTTGACAAGCACAAGGCCAAAGAGAAGAATTTTGAAGTAGGAGACTTAGTCTTGAAATGGGTTAGGGAAAATGAAACAAAGGGAAAGCATTCAAAGTTTCATAATCTATGGATCAGACCTTTTCAAGTAGCCGAGAAACTTGGGGCAGGCATGTATCGATTGCAAAATATGAGGGGGGAACCTAACGCCCTCCCGGTGAATGGCCAAGCCCTAAAACAATATTTCTGTTAGAAAACAAATGTGTGTGTGTTTGTTTTCATGCTATTTTATTTTTAGGTAGGCTGATTGCGGAGTCCTTTATTTATGTTTTTTTTTTGTAGTATTTTTTGCGCTTTGAAGTTGTGTTCCGAAAGGCATAGGTTGAATTTAATTCATACAGTATAACAGACTATATTCCTAACTCATGCTTACATACAACACACGAAATGTTGGGTGAATTGATGTTGTCCTAAAGGAATTCTATATCTAACCTTTGCAAATAAAAAACCTTGGAAAGTGATGAAGTGTCCACTTGGTGGTCTGGTAAAACCTAAAGGGAAATATTGTACCTCAAGACAAAGCTAGAAAAATTTCACCTTAACCATATCATCTTGCAGATAATAGATGTCCTCCTCTCCCACTCGCTTAGGGCATATCTACTGAAATTAAATAAATTATATCAAATGATCATGAGATAGGAGAGCGTATGTAGATAACTTCATTGGGGCTATCGATGCTCTTTGGTAGAAGAGAAAGGTCTGTGATGTCGGGGTGACTTCGTCGGGGCTATGGACGCTCACTGGAAGCAGAGCAACACCGCATCAAGTCAATGATGATAACTAAAATCCCTAGTGCCAGTGAATTATTTACTCGACTCTTGTCAATAGGGTGTGTGGGTCATGGTTAAAGGGAACGAAAGTGGAATAAATGTTAAAACCCCACAAGCAGTCCGATATTCACGAATCGGGGGAATTTAAAACGCAAGGATAGAAGAGACTCTGATAAAATAAAATAAAAAGAAAATAAGTTCTTAACCAGCTTCTACAAGCCTGGGGAAGGAACAAAGATTATGTTTTCGTCTAGTAAGTCACCATTTGTTGAGCACTCAAGACACCCTAAAAAGCCTTATAAAATTTTATCACTTTTGGGTACCACTTGGTTTTCTTCACTTTCTGAATCGATTTCACTTTGGGAAATGGTTTATCTTTGTTTTGTTTTCATGACTCTTATCATAAAGTCGTGTTTGTTTGAAATTGTGAAAACTCATGTCTAAAATAACTTGACACCTAAATTAAGAATCAAAAGCTAACACTTTACCTAATACGCCCAAGTTCGACATCGAAAAAATTCAAGCAAGTAAAGGGACCACAGAGTAAAAATAGTTGTCAAACGTCGATCCCCATTGGCATCGACAGAAGGTGGAGTTGGTTTGCGTAATTTATTCACACAAAGTTTCAAGAGATAGTCGATCCCCTTCGACATCGAAAAAATACTGAAATGATAGACATTAAAAAAGGATGCAAAGAAATCACCGATAGTCGATGACCGATGCACTTTATCGGGGTAGGGGAAATCTAGAAAGGTTAAAACAATAATTTTTTCTGTGACAAACATATCACCGATCTTTGATGCATTTTTGGCGTAAGGACCTTTTCGAGAGAGTCAAACTAAGAGAAATTGGGTAGGTTTATCAACAATTGTCAATCCTTGATACTTTTCAGCATCGACAAGATAGGATTTGGTTTTATAATGTATAGCTTAAATAAAGTCTCGATTCTGATTAACACGAGAAAATGAAGTCACCAGTCTCGAATGCCATGTGTCTTTATCACGTAAGGGGGTCATACAACCTAGTTTGTCCCAAGTCATATTAAGGTTTCCTGATTCCTAGTCATTCCTCCTAGTCAGCTTTTCCACTTCATCTTTGTACGACAAGATCGATCGACGTCAGAGATTTTGCAAGAAGTTATCAACGAAAAGTTCTTGAAGAAGAACCCTGATCCTTGACTCACCAAATGGACTATCGAAACGATGGGATGTTTTTGGCATAAGATACGATCGGATTTGGACATTTAATAAACTAGTTAATGTTTGATCCCTCATTTTTTTCTACCTCATGCGCCTATTAAAAAACAACAATTTTAAATCGTCGATAAACCACGTTACAACCTGCACCCGCATCGTCAACCCGCGATGAATTTAATTTTAAACATATTTGAAGATATGGAAGAAAATTTAATGAAATTAAAGTCATAACCCGAATTGAATGGTTGATGCGACAAGGTAATTTCATCCCTGTTTAAATCTCTAAAAAGGTTTTGAACAAATTCATTATGCGCACAAGTTGAATTCTAGAGCATCTAAAGGAGAAAAGCGAGCGTCTCGAGAATGTACTTGCCCCCGGATTATCAAAATCGGGTTAAACAAGCTGCAGAGGTAAGATATCGTCGAGAAAGCCAACCACCAGACGCTCTCCGAGGGAACCCAAGCTAAAAGACGCTTAAACAGATGAAGTTTCTTCTCTATATATCACGAGGCAGTTGGAGTACACTCCAAGCCCAAAGCCTTCCATTAAAACATCAACAAAGAAATATTTTGTCCAGCCTCCGGCGTTCAGTGATACAGAAGCAAGCACCATATCCAAAGTAATACTCCCATGGTGAGGGGATCTCTTCAACATAATTATCTGGGAATAATACCGAAAGTATATCCCACACAATGATCCAGACGTAAGGGTGCTTGAGGACCAGGTGTTCTTGAACATCCGACGGTTTTATCTACACATGGTGGCTAACAAAACCTCGATTTTCCCTTGCATAGAGGTTCTGAAATGGCTAATCGACCATACAAACGGACATAAGTGCTTGATCAACGATGAGAATGGTGAGTGTGTCATATTTTTCCTCCTAAAAGAAGTCCATAAATACTACAAGCTCAGGGACCTAGTGGAATGGCTAAACACGAACTTCGTAGTGAAGTTCTATGAATTCCATGACACCATCCGGTTGATGGCCTCATGGTGGAAGGAGGAAAAGAAGTTCACTAACCGTAGCAATGGTTGGTATGGGATGATTAACCTGAAGGAGCCATACATCTATTTGATGGCTCTCATCTGTCGACTATATGGAGAAAAGGACTACTCCAAGTTTCTTAAAGCATGGATTCCTTTGGAGTACACAGTGGCAATCTCTAAGCGTAGCTTCAACTAGGGAGAAATAATTTCTAAACAATTGAGCATTTGTGTATAGCATACTCAGACACCGAAAGAAGGGCAAGAAACCACTTTCTACATGGCCTCCTACATGCTCGATGTCATCTATGAAAGGAATGTCTTCGTAGCCATGAATCTAAGCTGGCATGTTGTGGAGCTCCCAGTCCATGTTTATTTCATCATCCTATGGGAGAATAGGTACAAAAAATCTTACACTCTCATATGTGATGAATTCATCACCAGTATTGAATTTATTATTTTTAAGAAGGAATGCCCAAGATTATCTGCAACAACCAAGAAAATGGTGGCAAAGGTAGGCCATTGGTATTTAGACGAATTCTCAACCTACATCAAGGTGTTCGGGTCCACCGAAGCACCACATCTCCTACCCTCTCATGTCCTAGACTGGCTCGTTGTGGGAGAAATATGTTATCAAACCATCCTGCAGGGCTATAACGCCACATTAGTCAAGGACAAGAAGCGATATTTCATACCCTACAGTTTCCATGTGGCGTTTTATCTGGTAAAGGATATTGCTCAATCCAAACAGGAAGGGTTGAGCCAACTTGAATTCATATTCCTGACAGTCTGATTCTGCATGCACAAACCTAAAGGTCTGGTCCTCCAACATGCTTCACGAGTATCATCATGTTGGTCGTATGCTCATGATAAGTTTTAGGATGAAATTTTCACAGAGTGCACCCAAGACTGGGATGAGGTGGTACAACGAATGGCCAACCCAAATATGACCATATTCAAGGCCATGAGCATGGATGAATAGGTGGAAACAATAGAGCAGTCAACTCATGATGACCTCAGATCCAGGGAATAAATAATAGTGATAGAGACAACAAAGGCACAGAGAAGGGAATTACTCTTTCTGGAAAGGGCATAGAGAATCATTGATCAATTGCAAAATGAGCCTGATCTGATAGAAATGACGAGGATTCTCGTTGATAACCAAATCTAAAGTTGAGGGGAACCAAGTGGCCTAGAGTCGATGCGACTTGAATAAATCACCGGGTCAGAAAACCCTCAAGTTCCAATACCACAGATCAGATCGCCAGGGGAAATTTCAACCCAGCCTGAGAGAGAGAGGACATCAGGGAGAAAAAGTGTACCAAATCCCTTGATCGATTTGATAACCATATATGATGATGAGGAGAGTTCAGAGGTGTCCCTGGTGACTCCAGTGTATATTACATAGGAGAAAGAACCTGAGAGAGAATCTACCATGGGTTTCTATGCCCCAGTTCAGAGTCGTCCGTAGAGCGAGCATGAGGTATAAAGTTCCTTAGACACTAAGCCACTCAACATAATAGGAACCCAAATGGATATCGCGAGGGATAAGCTAGGATCGGGCAGACAGGAAGAAGAAATTCCACAACCGGAAATCGACATTTCAACAATTGATTACCATGTAAGTACCAAACCTACCCCCAGTTCCTCAGTTTTGGCCAATACCTTAAACTATCGAAGAAAATCTAAACCAATTTTCAATGGGACAAGATGAGTACACCTCACAATGGCAACAACACGCTAGCTTTGAAGGTAAAAAAGTTATTCTTACTTAGTAAAATTAGATAAAAACAATTGAAAATATGGAGCACTTAGAATACCAAAGAGGGTAGAAAGAATCTGACAAGAAGTCTTAGTTTTCAAAAGAATGGTTTACTTTCAAGCAAAAGAAACTATAAGTCGGCATAAGGAGATCAATTTAAATTCCACACTTTGGGGGAATGACATATTTTCTCCCACCACATGTTACTAATGACACCGAACATTTATTAGACAACATTTGAAGGAGTGTATATCCAGTGTAGTCATTAGAAAATATATGAAGCATAGACATCCCAACATGATTTGACACCAACATCTTCTTTCATTCTCTCTCTCTCTCTCATTTTGTAAAAACTCCAAAATGCACATAGTAGATTTTTTTTTGTATTTTTCCACACTCCCCTCTTGCATAGGAAAAGAAAATAATTGAGGAGGGGGGAGATGTTGTAGGGGCTAGTTGGATCTGTTGACTAGACCCACCAGTCAAATAACTAATTCGACTAGATTAGTTGGTTAGGAAGTTAGTTGAATAGGCAGTTAGAGTCGACTGACCTGACAATTAAAGAATGTAACTGAATGGTAACAAAATATCATATATACATATATATAAATGGCTATGTAATGGAATGTAAGAGAAGAAGTGATTGTTCTGAGTATAATAAAAAGATTTGATGGTTCTCTCACCTCTTGTGTATGTCTGTCTATATGACTATGTTCTCTTCTATATGATTTTATAGTATCTGTTTCTCTATTTAAGGATCTACCGATAACTATATCGTACTTCCTCTCAGACTACAATAGTTATTGACCAAGACTTGGGAGAACCTTCTACAACTAGAAACATGAAAACAAAAACCATAGAAAATGAAGCTTATCCAGACTTTGATGAAATGAATGAACACATGCCAATTGAGTCTTCGGGATTGGGAGAAGACCAAGTGCCACTATATACACTAGTAGGAAGATCAAAGGTGAAAAAGAAGAAGAGACAGATTAAAAAACTAAAGGAAGAAATCAAAGAAATGATGATGTTGGAAAGGCATATAAAATCTGAAAATGCACTCTGGAAGAAAACTAGTGCTCATATAAGGGAAGAAAATGAGCAACTAAAAGAAGAACTTAAATTGTTAAAGGAAGAAAATTAAAAAATCCTTCAAGGGAAAACACAGATAGTAGGCCAGTCTTCAAAGAGGTATGAATTGAGGAAACATGAAAATCCACAAGCATAAAATATAGAGGTAAAAGATACAAGAATACAACAGAGGAAATATAGTAAGACCTCTACATCCAATGTGGATGTCTTACTTAGGGAAATAGGTGCCATCTAGAAAAGAGGAAGCAATACAATTTTTTCAAAGTTTTGATTTTCATGAGGCCATGCAAAAAGATCAGTCTGGGGGAAAATGTTAGTACTTTGTTTTGAAATATAAAATCCTATAAACTTATCATATTCTTGACCTTATATCTTCCTTTTTTTCCATATTTACCACCTTCTGTAGCATAATAAAGACCATCCAAGGAATATTTAGGTAAATACTTATTCTATGTTTGGGACCTAACCTCCCTAACCCCTCACATAGGTAGAATAATATATTTTCCATGTAATAAAGGCCAATATTGATAAATATGGTTTAGTAATAAGGTGAACAAGTCAAATGTAAGAAGAGCTAATAGAATCTTTCGCTTCTAGAAATATCTTCCTCTAGAGTGTTTTTTTGGTAGATATATTTAGTATAAATAGGAGTCTAAGGCATGAAAAGTTTTGTATTGAGAATTATTTTAATAGATCATTTCTCTGCTAGAGATTTCCCCCTCAAAGAGGTAAGTGAACATTTCTTTCATTTCAATAAAGGTATCATTTTGGTGTTTTATTCTCTATATTCTGTTGTTTCGTTGGTAATTTCTGTGATATTCTTGTTTCTTCTCAATATAACATAACCAGATGCATAATAAGTGTTATTAGAGCACTTTCCTGGGCATGGATTGTGGGTTAATTTTTTTTCAGGGTAGAGACATGTTCTGATGTCTTTAAACTACAATTATCTATTGCTCAACGCATAAATCCACGGTCAGGGAAGCATACACATAGGAAATACAAGAGGTTTTTAAGATCACATTGTTGGACACCCTTGTAACCCTTGTTGGTACCCCTTGGAGTGGTAGTGTATTAGATAAAAACCTATATACATACTTTCCTAGGTATCTTGAACCCCACTATAGATCAACCGATCAACCTCCTGAATGCTATAGTGTCACCAAGAACAACACTCGGGAAGATACTCTCTAGTACCTGGGAAATTAGGTAGTACGACTAAGGGTATGGTATATCCTCCTTAATTGGTTCCATGAGATATTGGGCCAAGTACTGGTGTTCAAACCTACATGTATATCAGAGAGCTATAGCATAGGGAAAACCCTTGTCTATAGGAACCCTGAACACCCTAACCCTTGGGACAGAAACATAATAGGAACATACAATATCTACTGTCGTGCAACCTTGTCTCCTACATTCTGGTTGCAAAATTAGTACACATTTCTTCCTGTTAAGAATCTGGGCATTTTGTCATTGTTCTTATTTGAGACCTATACAATTGGATTCCTCTTTTCTTTCTGATCATCGTAATACCTATCATTTTTCAAACTCATTTTTTTTCCTGTGGTCCTGACCCCCCTCCCGACCTCCTTATCTGGGACCTCTCCCATTGAATTCCCCTTTTCACCCTGATCATCGTGATACCCTTCACCCATAACCCCTTTATGTGCAGACCCACCCACCCCTTTCATGTTCCCACCTTTCACCATGTCCCACACCTGCAACCAAGACCTTGAATCACACTTCAATACCTTGTCATATGATCTCTCCATGGCCTTGAAGGAATTGCAGCAACTCAATGTCAATATTTCCACCATCAATTCCTCCATGCATTCCACCATAGATGAAAAAATGGAAACCTTGAAATAGGACATGACGAAAGACCTCTCTTCTCACATGGAAAGCTATATTGAATGATGATTTGTCTAGCTCTTCACCAAACTGTTATAACCCTAAATTGCACCACACATGCTTACCTGGCATCAGGCCAACTCATATCCCTTCTTTGCCAAAAAATACTGAACAACTCTTCTAAAAACTCCATTTTTAAAAGTACATGCTAGCTGGTCCACTACAGCCCGCGTGTATCTACAGTGTCCATGCTAGCAGGCCCACTACAGCCAGTGTGTACCTTCAGAATCATGAAAAAAGGAAAGTTGTCGATGGAACAAAAAGCTATGGGTCAGTTAACTGAAACTCCCGGCCATGCATGGCCGAGGGTTCGTCCAAAACCCTAGCTCCTTATAGCCTATAAAAGAAGGGGTAGGGGTACCATTTGGAGGAGGAAAAAATATAGCGAAGAAACTCTGCCCATTTATGTAATCCATTGTCCTAACCCTTTATCCTTTCCTCATGCCAAAGGAGATTTAACGCAAAGCACTTGAAGGATAGAAGAAGGGGAGCCGAGGATCAGGTTCAAGGAGCGGTGGCTGGTCTCAGCTTTGATTGTAAGTTGATTCACTTTCAGTAATAAAAGAATACTTTTCCCATCCCGATGCATGAATTGTCTATGGTTTGATTAATTTATGCTTGATTTCTAACCCTTGAGTATAGAAGTAGCATGCATGCATAGTTGTTGTTTGTCTTGAGTGCAGGTTATCTATGGAAGGAGCAGCGCAAGAAAGTAATCGAAGAGCAATGGAGGATCTACATCAAACGTCGGTAATAAGGTTAGTGGTCCTTTTCATGCATTTACTGTGAAAGAGGGGTTTAAATCTTGGGTTGTAGGTAAAAAAGTAGTTTCTTTTCGGTCAAAATCTGCATGCAAGTCTGACCCTAGTTTGCTAGTCTGTAGGGTGTTTTTCTCAACAACAGAATTGGCGACCATACTGGGGAGAATACTCTTTAGGGTTTCTGGATTTATTTAAGTTTTTTGGGTAGTTTAAAGATTAGGTTTTTTTGTTTTTCTTTGCCTGTCTTTTTCTGTAAAGTCTGAGCTAGCAGGGAGTCTGGTTTTCCATACAAGTTTTCCCTGACTTTTACTTGACAGTGGTTTTCGGGACACACAGAGGTACACGCGGCCTGCAGAAGGCCTGCACGCGTGTACCCGCACCCTATCCTCTTACATCCCACGTGTGAATGCTAGCTGTAGGGATAATAGTAGCGTGTAGGAATTCAGAGAACCTTAGAGGCAGTCCATCTCTTCCCTGTCATAATTTCACATTCTCAGGGGGTTTTCTGGAATCCTGTCTGAGTCTTGTTGGTTCACAGTCCTATCTCAGATTGCCTTTTTTCGCCTTATTATTCCTTACGTTATTTGTCTTTTTCTGTTAAGAAAGAGCATCCTAGCCTTCAAGGGACCTTGGTTATCAATACCTGAGGCCTCTTCCTGGTCTGGACTGCCTTTTTTCATTTTTGTTCTTAGAATTTATACATACACGCGGCCTATACAAGGTCAGCCCGCGTGTACACGCTTCCTGTCTCTGCTCAGCACGCGTTTGCATGCGTGCTGTTTTAAGTGACAATCGCGTGCTTGACAGGCTACTTTTTGTTCAGGGTAGGGCAGTCATCCCCTCCTTTCATAAGAAATATTCCTCTCAGGTGTTTGAGTCTAGGTTTGAACAATCAGTAGGTTAGGTCATCTTACCCTTAGCCTGCTTTTTCTCAGTTGATAGTTGACAGAAAATAAAAATAAAAAAGAATTTTTTNCCATTGTGTGATTCTTTACTCTGATTCTTTGCGATCTGCGCTTTAAGCCAGAATTTGTTTTTCTTGGTTTTGTGCTTGTCGGTATTTTCCCTTTGTTGCTTTACTAGCACTTAAATAAATAAATAAATCTCTTTTAATTTTCTTCTTTGGTTGAAGAGTGTGTTTCTGCATCATTAGCTAGGGATAAGTCCTTCATTTCGTAAGTTTTTTGTAGTGCATTTAGAGCATAAGTATCTCATAGTCGAGCAAAATTCCTTTAAGTTTGCTATATAAAATCTTAGAAAAATTAAAAAGAAAAAGAAATCTTTCTTTGTGAAAAGTTGTTGAAATTTTTCATTTAGTAAAAGTCTTTTGTTTCCATATTTTTTCATTCGTTTTTTCTTTCGTCTTTACACATCATCAGTTTCACCCTAACACCCCTTGATTTAAGAAAAATCCTTAAAAGCAACGCTAATTTAAAATCTACTAGACTTTTTGTTTGTAGGGTTCACAAACTAGTTCAGGACTAGGGCCTTGGAATAGGTTGGAGAGGAAACTGTCCAAGGCCATTCAAAACCAAACATTGGAGTCTACGATAGGGACTGTCTAAGTCTAGTTTCATGGAAGTTATTCGGTAACCCCCTCTAACATAGGGGATAAACATGAGGTCACGTGTAGAAAGGTAGCGGAGATAACCCCTCCAAATCCAGACCAATCGTAGTGCAGAACACATATCGAGGGCTTGTTTTGGGATTCCGTCATTTTCATTTTCCATGGGGCTTCATGGGTCTCAAATCCATTATAGGTCCTCAGTTGTCTTCCAAGACATTTTATCTCGATACCCTTGACAGGTTTCGGGCTTGATACCCTGCTCATTGTGGTCTACCCGAATTTCGACTGTACCCGCCTGGTGACTGTTCGCGTGCTGGCAACCTAGTTGCCAATATTTTTAGGGACATACACAGGTGACTGCGAGTGGTATACCATGGTACCTAGGATAGACATCGGGCCATGTTTTGCAGAGTATACCCAGAGGGTGCTTCCGTATTCAAGTTGCACTTGCACCGGTAAGTTGCTCTAGTGTTGGTTGTTGTAACTGTTCTTCCAAATAGTTTAGTGCTTGCTTGTCTTATCTCTTAGGGGATTCTTTTTAGTGTGTGTCACTTTTGAATGTGTAGAATACCTTAGCATGTCTTGGATATTCTCACACAGTGGAGGATCCCGAGCTCCGCCGGTCACGAAGGCTTCTTGGCCTGCCGCCGGTTACACTGGAGCCACCCCCGCCACCATTAAGGAGGAAGCTAGACCAACAAGGGTCTTTTGAAGCGACCGGGTTATAAACCTTTGTGCCCGAACAACTCCTGGAGGAATCAACCAACAATATTGGCTCGGTTGAAACCCCAATCATTGATTCCTTGGCACCGTTTATTGTACCGATCCAATTTCACGAACGCCAGTCAGTGCCTCACGTAGCTATAGAAACAAACGTTGTTACTTCTTCTAGGAATTATTCCATTCCCACCACAGTTGCTACCATAGGAGAATCATCTCCTAACTTACCGTCTTCGGTCCGAGCCACCATGGTCTCGGCCGCAACTACATCGCACAGTGGACCGAACCCATCTATGGTGGCGGCCACAACCCCCTTCACACTTAGTGTGACAGGCCCTCCATTTTCATACGATATGCCTAGTTCAGGTACAAGTCCTACACTAACCTACTCCACTTTACAGACTTTGGGTCTGGGGGTAGGGAGCTCTAACGCTCCTCTGCAAGGTCAACTTGGGGGCACTCCTGTCCCTTTTAACATTTTTCCTTACGCAGGAGGTCATATCCCTCCTTCATCCCCTTTGCTTGGTGGTCCGCATCAACAGTTTGTCGGGCAGCCTACACACACTAGTTTATTTGGAGCAGGGAGTCAAGGAACACCTGCGCACAGTATGCCAGTAGGTTCGACACAGTTTTTTTGGAATGGGACGTTTGGTAACAACACTTTCTCATCAACCGCTTTCCTGTCTGGGAGCAATCCCGTTTTTGGACAGTCTACTCCTGCGCAGGGTATTATTCCTGCGCAGGGGGCACATATAGCAGGACCTTGGAACTCAGGACAAGGATTTGTTCCCTCCTCTGGAATGTTGTTCTAGGGTAATTATTTCCACAGTCAATGGAACCCTGGATAGACTACTATGCCTCTCCCATCGGGGACAGCATGGGGTAATCCTTCCCAAAGTCCTACGAACACGATGCATGCCCAACACCCTATGTCCTTTATGGGAAATCATCCAATTATGTCTCCACAGATGAAAAATCCTTATGTTGGTCAGGGCCATGGTTTCTACCAGAATCCGGGCCAGCAGCCAAACTTTTCCTGGCAACCCGGTGCCAGTCAAACTCCATGACCCTTTTTCCCAGGTTATCAGCAGCAGCCCAAACTACCATTCCTGGCAATGTTACACTTGCCAGATTTGACAAGGTTGTTAAATGATCCTATTTGTCACGATCCACGTTGGCCTCCTATGCCAACGAAGTTGCCTTTGGACATTCCAAAGTTCAAGGCCAAGCCTAATGAAGATCTAGGTGATCATGTGACTACCTTCCATATTTGTTGTTCATCTAACTCATTGAAAGATGACTCCGTACAGTTGCGATTGTTTCAACGTACTCTTATTGGGAGTTCCGTGAAATGGTACATCGAGCTCGATCGCTCAAGATACTCTTCTTTTGGAAAACTGGCGATGGCCTTCCTTAACCATTTCCAGTTACCTGTGAGAT
>SNQJ01S0023554.1:199373-219576 GCA_010110895.2 Picea sitchensis | reverse complement strand
TAAAAACAAAATAATAAACATAGTTTAAAAACCCACTTAGGTTAAAAACAATATAAAAAAAATATAATATAAAAACAAAACACATAAAAAAAATTAAAAACTAAAAAAAATAAGCATAATATATTATTAAAAAAAAAAAACATAATTTAAAAAAATACAAAAATGGGTTATTAAAAAGAAAAAAAAAGTTTAAATTTTTTACCATCTGCATTGCTTCGGCATTAGCCTTGGCATTTCCAACTAAACACCTGCAATAAAACCCACATAGGATATATATATAAACCAAACAAACTATATAGTAAAAAATGTGTGCATTGGAATAAACCCTAATCAAATTGAAACCCTGTGCACCATATCTAAAACCCTCCACTATGGGTTAATCGGCTTCGGCCTTCGCACTCTGTCACAAAATTGGCTCTTATCACAGTGGGAAAAGTGCATAAACTCTAAACACTAAGTTGCAGGATCAATCCTATAATGATTGGGCTTCGACCTTGGTTGTATTTCCAATCTTTAAACCTGCAATAAAATATTTTGTTTGAACAAACTGTACCAAGTCTCGTCGTTGTGCAATAGTAAAATGTTGATTTGAATGGTGGTAAGTTGGTCATTTAGTTCCATGAACTTTTGCTATTATTCAGGCTAATAAATTTCAATTCAAATAAAAATCCTCGGTGTCTATTTCACAACTGACGCATGGCACACATTGTCGACTCTATAGGATATTATGGGAAAGATCCTGGGTTCAAATCTGGTCGATGCTCCCTTTATAAGACCTGTCACGAGAATTACAATTTAAAGAAATTTATTCCTACCCAATATCTCAAGATACACTAGTGGTTTATTGGTAAGTCATTTGTTTATCAATAAGGACGTCGTGGGTTCAATTTTGTTTGGTCATTCTTTTAAACACATATCACAAATAATATCAATTCAAATATATTTACTCATATTTTAATTCTTAAGTGATATGCATGGTGCGTTGGTAAGATGATGTGTTATCATTGTTGAGGCCGTGTGTTCAAATCTAATGAAGTCAATTCCTGAAGTTTTAACATATTTTGGTCAAAAGGAGGCTGCCACATGGCGATGTCTCATTCATTCACATCACGACCCAATCACATGCCATGTCATCAACCAATACACGTGTCACATCATACGGATGCCAAGTGGCTTCTTTTGGGGCTGCCACGTGGCACCTCTACATGCAAAATTGTCGGTTTTCCACAACCTTCAAAGTGCCATAAATTTCTCATATGGAGTGTGTTTGACACGAAACAAGCAGCATTGGAAAGCTATGGATGAGCTCTATGCAATGGAGTCATTATCATAGTAATTTGAGATAAAAAAAAATATTTGGTCATTTTTCTTGGATTTTGCAGCCACATGAATTCGAAAAACAATTTAAATCATCAAATCATAAGAAAATGCTATAAATATATCATTTGGCTTTTGAATCACTGAAATTGAGCATCAAATGAAGAATTTTTCAAAGAAACACTGGCGGGTTGTCCAAGGTGCACCACTTCCTGATAGGTAAAAAGTGCATTTCAATTTATTTATTTTCCTTGGATTTGTTCTATTTAGCACTATTTGTGAATTTTTGTGTATGTATCAGATGAAGAAAGACTGATCACCTCTATTCGTTGATAAACTCAAGTTTTATTACAAGTCAGTGCTAAGTTTTTTTGCAGGTTCCGGGATGATGAAGAAGACCAATTTATGTGCTAGTGGTTTTCAAAGACCACATACTCTTGAGAAAAACATGTCCCAATGAAATCATGAAGAAGTCAATATCATTATATTTCAAACCATATCCATCATACCATTGCTATCAAAAGAAGACTCTCAGAGCCATTATGTGATGATTCATCTTCTTTCCTTTGAGCCTAACATGTTGAAGTCAATCCTAAACTTTTCATCTTCCTATAACTACTAGATCATGGCTTCACCCCTTTGCAAGTTTCATACTTTCCTACCTCACTTTCACTCACCCCTAACCCATGAATAAAGTCACTTAGCTCACTACCAAGATGAGTTACCACCTTGTTATTTTCTTTTTTCCAAATAAATTCTAGTTGATCTTTCATCTATGGTCCTCTAAATCATTACTTTGTACTCGCGTTAGATGATGGGGGATTCCGTTGGCCCTCCTTCTGACAAGTCTTGGCCCATCGACACTAACACATCATCTGGGATTGAGACTAGAGACATTTTCAGTACCTTGAGGCTTGCATGCCTTAATGGCAAGTTCTTTCACCAATAAACAGTGGGAATGCATCAATGTCCCTTATTTGTTGGATCTTCTAGGTGACTTGATGCATGACACATTTATTCGTACCTAGTAAGATATACTTGGGCATCTTGACTCTCATTGACATTAATGGTGAGTAGTCTCGTGTCGGTTAACAAAATTCATTAATGGTTGGTAATCCAACAATTTCTTTCTATGTTCGACATCAAAAAAATTTATTCACATAGATAAGAATTATGCCACGATGTGGATATGAATGAAGACTATATGGTTCCAGGACACTCACAATAGCTTGCAATAGTGTTCCAGTAAATCAAATATTCAGCTTTAGATTTAAGCACCAACAACTTAGTTCCAACAATAAGATGGTACAAATGTACCAATTTCAGATCTCATTCTATGTTCATACACCCAAGCAGATCATATTATTTTCATTCCAAAGATCCATGATCCAATAGTAGTAGCCAAAATATTCCATCCATACAAAGATCTCTCAAATGCATAGCAAATGATATTCTCGGGTAGGTGAAGGTATGTTGTTTTCCAATCTTTAATCAATAATTCCTTAAATGCTAAAAGATATGTATTTGGAAAATTTCTCATTCACAACTACCCTTCCCTATTTGCTAAATTTTTCCAAGGATGGAAAACATATACAGTTTGGGGGGGATATTCATCATATGCCATTCATTTATCCTATATTACATATCATATGCCATTCATTTAGTCCTATATTACATATTTTATAACCTCATATGCCGTGACCAACATGTTTTACCCAACTAATTATTGTTGCTCTTATAAAGCACCTTCATTGATTACAATGCATCATTGATTTGGTAAGCATATATATTCCAGTAAAACTATCTGCATAAAATAGCAATGTTAATTAATATATGGCTGTTGAATGGCTTTAATACATCTAGCAGGGATGAAATTTCGTTCGGCTCTTTGCTGTAGTAAGAAAATAAAATGAAAACAAACATCTCTACAATATTGATACCTACACAAGAACCAACTATAATCAAGAGGAATAAATGTTTCTACATAAAGAAATACTTCTTTGGTTGCTCACAAGAACCCAAGCCAGAAAAAAAGAGGTGTTATGGATGGTGGAAATACTTAAGGTTGGCCGCTACTGCTAGCAACCACAAAAAGGGAGCCAATGGATATTCTTCAAAAAAAGAAGGCCCACACACCAAATCACCAGCAAGTAAGGTGATAAACCATTCAAAAGCATAGAACAGTTAGGTTGGCACAAGGACACCATGTATGATCAATGGAGTGAGCTCTAATTATCCCAAGAACATAGTACAAACAGAATTCAACTAAAACTAGAATAAACCATGTGGAAAATAGGGACACTTTGCCCACTGGTTGGAAACATTTGAGTCCTTGAAATGGAGGAAAGTTCCTGGCAAATCCTCCTTCTGACCCAGCACCATTTACAAACCAGTCTCCATCATGATGATTCCCACAAACCTGCCAAACTTCTCTTCATGATTAAGAAACTCCTGTCTGGGATAATCTCCCACCCTCAGTTCCCAGCTGAGCTCAAGCTTGGTCTGGCTGAGTCTCAAACAGCCCTATGAAAACCATCCCACTTTCATATATAGTGTAAACATGTCATTTTTCCAACATTTAATCATAAATTCACTAAAACACTAAAATATTTATCAGCACATGCCTAAAACCCATGTAACTTGTTTCATTTATGTAAGGGTGTTGGAAAGCGAAATATGGTTAAAAAGTGAAGTGAAAGTGAAATGAAAGGTTGGTAAAAACATGGTACTTTGGTGACCCAACATACCCCCAACCTGGTTATGTTGGTGGTCCTCACAACCTTGCATTGATTTTCCTTAATTGTGTGATGGAGCCTTCTTTTTTGAAAGAGGACTAAAGTGCTCCCTTTTGTATTTTTCGCCTTTAAAGCATGTCCTTAAGTATTTCCTTATCTAACAACACCTCTTTCTCGGGCTTATGGTTGTTTCTTTTGTGACAACCAAAAGTATTTCTTTATGTAGAAACATTGACCTTCGATTATGAAGTTGGTTTTTGTGTGGAAACCATCACATTGTGGCAAGGAGTTTCGTGACAACATTTTCATTTTTATTTTCTTGCTAACAAAGAATAGACTTTGAAATTTCAATCATATGAATGCATTCAAATGATGATTCAAGAATATGTGTATCATTCATTCAATCATTTTAGTCTTATTCAATAAGGTGTATTGAAGTATTTCAAATGCATGGAATCCATCCTTATGGTAGATTTTCTTTGGAATATTTGTTTCATATGCAAATCAATGATGCATTTTAGGAAATCAATGAAGGTGCTTTATAAAAGAAACAACACTCAATTGGAAAAACAAGCTTATCGCAGTGATATGGAAAGGTAAAATATGTAATATGTGGATAAAATGAATGGCATATGATGAATATCCCCTACCCTATATGTTTTCCATCCATGAAGTATCATGGAAGGTAGTCAGTGAATGAGAAATTTCCAAATACATGTCTTTAGCATTTAAGGAATTATTGATTAAAGATTGGAAACAACATACCTTCACCTACCCGAGAATATCATTTGCTATGCATCTGAGAGATCTTGTATGGATGGAATATTTTGGCTACTACTATTGTATCATGGATCTTTGGAGTAAAAATAATATGATCTGCTTGGGTGTAGGAACATAGAATGAGATCTGAAATTGGTACATCTATACCGTCTTATTTTTGGAACTAAGTTGTTGGTGCTTAAATCTAAAGCTGAATATTTGATTTACTGGAACACTATTGCAAGCTATTGTGAGTGTCCTGGAACCATATAGTCTTCATTCATATCCACATCGTGGCATAATTCTTATCAATGTGAATAAATTTTGTTGATGTCTAACATAGAAAGAAATTGTTGGATTACCAACCATTAATGAATTTTGTTAACCAAAACAAGACTACTCACCATTAATGTCAATGAGAGTCAAGATGCCCAAGTATATCTTACTAGGTACGAATAAATGTGTCGTACATCAAGTCACCTAGAAGATCCAACAAATAAGGGACATTGATGCATTCCCACCGCTTATTGGTGAGAGAACTGCCATTAAGGCATGCAAGCCCTAGGTACTCAAAATGCCTCCTAGTCCAATCCCGATGATGTTAGTGTCGATGGGCCAAGATCAACGAAGGAGGGCCTTAGTTAATCCCCCATCATCTAACATGAGTGCAAAGTAATGATTTAGAGGACCATAGATGAAGATCACTAGAATTTATTTAAAAAAGAAAATAACAAGGTGGTAACTCATCTTGGTAGTGAGCTAAGTGTCTTTATTCATGGGTTAGGGGTGAGGAAAGTGAGGGGTAGGAAAGTATGAAACTCTGGTAAAGGCGAAGCCATGATCTAGTAGTTATAGGAAGATGACAAGTTTAGGATCGACTTCAACATGTTAGGCTCCAAAGGAAAGAAGATGAATCATCACATAATGGCTCCGAGAGACTTCTTTTGATAGCAATGGTATGATGGATATGGTTTGAAATATAATGATATTGAATTATTCATGATTTCATTGGGACATGTTTTTCCTCAAGAGTATGGTCTCTTGAAACCACTAGCACATAAATCTATCTCTCTCATCATCCTCGAACCTCGCAAAAACTTAGTAATCGAATTTGTAATAAAACTTGATGTCAACTAATAGAGGTGATCAGTCTTTTTTCATCCAGTACATACGCAAAAATTCACAATAGTGCTAAATAGAACAAATCCAAGGAAAATAATAAATAAATTGAAATGCACTTTTACCTATCAGGAAGTGGTGCACCTTGAACAACCTGGCCAAGAAAGTTTCTTTTTGAAAATTCCTTTCATTTGATGCTCACTCTGATTCAAAAGCCAAATGATATATTTATAGCATTTTTTCATGATCTGATGATTTAAATTGTTTTTCAATTCATGTGGTCAGTAAAATATCCAAGAAAATGACCAAATATTTTTTTATCTCAAATTACTATGATAATGACTCCATTGCATAGAGCTCATCCATAGCTTTCCAATGCTGCTTGTTTCGTGTCAAACACACTCCATATGAGAAATTTATGGCACTTTGAAGGTTGTGGAAAACCGACAATTTTAGAAGGCTTTTGGAGGTGCTAATGGCAGCCCCAAAAGAAGCCACTTGGCATCCGTATGATGTGACACGTGTATTGGTTGATGACATGGCATGTGATTGGGTCGTGATGTGAATGAATGAGACATCGCCATGTGGCAGCCTCCTTTTGACCAAAATATGTTAAAACTTCAGGAATTGACTTCATTAGATTTGAACACACGGCCTCAACAATGATAACACATCATCTTACCAACGCACCATGCATATCACTTAAGAATTAAAATATGAGTAAATATATTTGAATTGATATTATTTGTGATATGTGTTTAAAAGAATGACCAAACAAAATTGAACCCACGACGTCCTTATTGATAAACAAATGACTTACCAATAAACCACTAGTGTATCTTGAGATATTGGGTAGGAATAAATTTCTTTAAATTGTAATTCTCGTGACAGGTCTTATAAAGGGAGCATCGACCAGATTTGAACCCAGGATCTTTCCCATAATATCCTATAGAGTCGACAATGTGTGCCATGCGTCAGTTGTGAAATAGACACCGAGGATTTTTATTTGAATTGAAATTTATTAGCCTGAATAATAGCAAAAGTTCATGGAACTAAATGACCAACTTACCACCATTCAAATCAACATTTTACTATTGCACAACGACGAGACTTGGTACAGTTTGTTCAAACAAAATATTTTATTGCAGGTTTAAAGATTGGAAATACAACCAAGGTCGAAGCCCAATCATTATAGGATTGATCCTGCAACTTAGTGTTTAGAGTTTATGCACTTTTCCCACTGTGATAAGAGCCAATTTTGTGACAGAGTGCGAAGGCCGAAGCCGATTAACCCATAGTGGAGGGTTTTAGATATGGTGCACATGGTTTCAATTTGATTAGGGTTTATTCCAATGCACACATTTTTTACTATATAGTTTGTTTGGTTTATATATATCCTGTGGGTTTTATTGTGTGTTTAGTTGGAAATGCCATACAATGTCATGGTAAAAATTTTAAACTTTTTCTTTAATAACCCATTTTGCATTTTTAAATTATAGTTTTTTTTCTTTTTAATAATATATTATGCTTTATTTTTAGTTTTTAATTTTTTATGTGTTTTGTTTTTATATTATATTACATTGTTTTTAACCCATGGGTTTTTAAACCATGTTTATTATTTTGTTTTTATATGGTTTTTTATTTTTTATTTTATTTTATAGTATGTTTATTTTTACTTATATATATATATATATATATATATATATATATATATATATATATATATATATATATATAAATAATTGAAATGGAAATTTTATTTTTAAACCTAGTTTGATTTGTTTTATATTTATTTATTTTTACCATAGTTTTAAACTATTTTTTATTATTATTCTATTTTTTTTAACTTTTATATCATTTTTTTCTGATATAGTATATTATTTCTTTTTTTTTTTTAAATATGGAATTTTTTAGAGAACTTTTGTCGCAAAAAATGTTGGAAATTTTTGAATCAAAATGTACATTCAGGACTAAGTCTTGTATCCAAAATTCTCCTTTTTGATCTTCCAGATCACAACTAGGTACAAGAAGAGTATACTGAATAAACTTAAAATTGAAAAACATATGAAAAAAAATAAAATTGTTACTCTCTCTGTGCATCGCAATTCTATAGCTCCTAAGACTCCAATTTGTTTTCCCTCATGTATGTCCTTTTCTCTTTTAGATCTTCCTACCAATGGTTAGTCAATGGGGTGACTCCTACTGCACCACCAAATGAAAATTATGGGGAAATGGAATGAAATTTTATGAAGTCAAACACCTAAACAAAACTAAAAACAATCGTATAATTGAACTACCTCATGTTACTAAGATCCTGCTGTCACTAAGTTGTCCTTTCATCATGAGTTAGCTCCTTTATTGGCATCAATCAAACCAAATAAAACATACTAAATTAATTTCCTAATGCTCTAATCCCTTAGCACATCCCCCATAACGGTGCCAAAATGTTGGCTAATTCAATTGCTTAAATTGTTTCATTTAATTATCAACTTGGGGTTCAAATGCTTGCATGATGCCAAGAAAATATACGACAGTGAGTAGGCATCTAACTCTAATCTAAGAAAATTCAATCAAATCCAAACTCTTTCATTCCACTTAATAAGACTTAGCTGTTGTAGGAAAAGAAAACACTAGCTCCCTTACATGAGGTCCTCTCATGATGTTTCACAAAACCCATCAACAATCAAAATCATCAAGTAAACACTGCATTGAAAATAAATACACTTAAAAATGTTTAGTTGTTGTAGGCATGAAACAACTAGCTCCCCTTACAGGTCTTCTCATAATGTTTTAAATAACCTATCAACAATCAAGACTATCAACAATTCTAATAAAAATAAAGCATATAAACCTATTCAAAAGTATTAGAACATGAAGAAAATGCTTACTATGATCTATTTGGAGGGAGCTCAATTATCCCAAGAACAAAGTAACATAAAACTAAAGAATTTAAATCTAAACCAGAGAATCTAAATTAGAGAATGGAAACCGATGTGAAAATAAAGCTTGATTCTTATTCCATCATAAATTGGATACAATGCTCCAAGAGTCCCCCTTTGAAATGGAGGAGGCACTCCTATTTATTCAAAAAATTAAGATGTTCTTAGATCTACAAATCTCTCCTAGATCCACAAATGTCTCATTTTGTTATAGCCATGTGCTCACACATATCAAGTGATATCTCTACAAATCCTCTCTCAAATCTCTCTTTCATGATTAATTTCCATCCAAGATACTTGAGTGAATCTCAAAATCGCCATCAAATCTTCAAGGGGGTTGAAGAGAAAAATCGAATTTGAGGAGTGATGGTCAAGTTTGACTTGGTTGGAGTCTTCAAACACACTTGTAAACATCATGAAACTCATCCCACTTTCATATAAGTGTAAACATGTCATTTTTCCAATATTTAATCATAAATTCACCCAAAAACACTAAAATAGATGCATTGAAAATAATATGTCTAAACCCATGTAATCATGAAAATGGTTTAATGTAAGGGTATGGGAATGTGAAATATGGTTAAAAGTGAAGCGAAAGTGAATTGAAAGTGAAGTAAAAGGTTGGTAAAAAAATGACACTTCGCTAATTCAACACACCAACTCCCATTTCACCACCAACTTCCTTCCAGCCTCCTTCATTAAGGTCTCACCACAAGAACTCCTCCTTTGTAAATATAGGCATCCTATATGGTCTAAGCTACTTATCTGAATCTCCTGGGTGTTTGATAAATCCTACTTCATCATACACCATATTTCAAATCACCCTCGCTTGAATAGTCCTCTTTCGATGTGCCTATCATGATAGGGTCTTTTCTCGCCTCTTCTGAACTTGCTGATGGAATTCTGTAATGAATTTGTCTTCTTCCAGTTAAACCAATTGTGCAAGCCTCTCGCTAACAATGCCGGTATCATCCATGTCTGTAAATGCAGCGATTCTTAGTCTTGGTACTAAGTATTCCATCTGAACAACATCACACTTTCATAAACCAACTTGAAGGGGGTCTACAATGTTAACTTATTGCAAGTGGTTCTATAAGCCTTCAGAGTACTGGTACCTTTAAACCTACCAATCCTTGTTCACACTACAAATCTTTGTCATTGTTCCTGATCTTGTTGAATGCTTCAACCATTCCCTTTTCTTATGGATGATAAGGTGTACCTCCTTCACGGTGGACTTAAATCTTCACCGGCTTCCACCTGCCTATTGATGAAGTAAAAATTCCTTATCACCTTCCATATGATCTTAGGGCATCCAACTGCTATTATAGTCATCAAATATAAAACGACAGCTTGTAGTTTCACCTATAGTCCTTGACTTCTCCGGCTCAACCCATTTGGTTACATTACGCCCCAAAGAATAATGCACCTTCTCTGCTTTCTTGGTGGGTTTATAGGTCACACGAAGTCAATGTCCCACTTTTCAAATGCTTGTAGGGTCATCTATGGTGCTAATGACATTTCCCATCTGCCAAGATGGTTTTCCACCTCTCTGGCATACATCACATGCCCTAGCATACTGTAGTGACTATGATTTCATTTAAGCTACCATAAATTAAAACAGAAACGGAAAATTTTTAAACTTACTACAAATTTGCTTACTCACGCATATTCATTCCCAGATTTTTGATAAACAAAATAACATTTTCCAAAAACAATTTGCATACCACTAAATCTACATAAATAATTTGCAAACAAGTTAAATTTGGCAAACACTTCACAATTTTGAGTTGAAATAATTGCCACTGATGCTATTTTGATCATAGCTACTTGAATCTTCGCCAACACTCCCAAAACTGCCACTCCTACCACTCACAAGACTGCCCTAGGACATCTACTTCTGACGCCCTAGCTCTCTCGAGTCTAAAACTCCTCACTGTCCATCAGAATCCCACTGCTCTAACTTTGTCTCAAAGATCCCAAAAATCTCCTCTCGTAACCTGCATGAATGAATAATGAATCATCCTCCAAAAATCCATCCTCCTCCTCCCCTTATGCCTCCATCACCTCCCGAACCTTAATTCTCACCCAACCTTATATCCATACATTTATGTCTCTTTACTAGTTTTATCCCTTAATTAATGTTCATTTACGTATGGGTTACGTTATCCCTTATGGGATACTTAACCCATTTAAACTTACATTTTATTTTCCCTTTTAATACATAATTAGATCATTAATTAAATTAATTGATCAATTAATCACTAATCCTAATTTAATAATTAATCATTTAATGTCTCATTTGACACCACCACTATTTAACCCCTACTCAAGGAGTTAATCATACTCAACCAAGTATAATCAAAATAATTAATCAATAACTTGTAATTCATTAAGGTTATATAATACCAATTATAATTTAGCTAGTGTTTAGGATTAGTTATGAAATTATTCATGTGATAAGAAAAGGGGTCATTACATACACCCATTCTTCAGAAACTTCGTCCAAGTCAAGGTATCTTATGGTACAAGAACAAAGGAAACTCACAAGTATCAGTGTATATGTACAAGAAAATGTATGTGTAGCTAGTACAAACAAATCTCGTGCATGTACTAATAATCAAACTCACATCCTTTTAGTATTTTATGTATGCATCCAATCCACAGCACTAGTCTTTATAAAAGACACAATCAATTAATTGTGTGAGAAAATGTTTAATTACACCATTTGGTTCAAAATTTCATTATAACAATTGTGGTTTAGTTACATAATATGAATATTCATATATACACATTTTTTCTTCATCAACTCCCCACACGCACAGACCTTATATAGTCTCTAACTATTCTACTCATCCTTCCTCCCTTAATCCCACTCAACTCCATTCCTATCATTCTCTCTGCTAGATTATCTTGGAGCGTCATCTATACCGACCTAACTCCAAATAGAACTCAGAAGTGGAAGTGTCGCTATCTCGGCTCAAGCTTCCCAGCGTGCAACCGATGTAGCCTCATCACACTGGGAGCGGAACCAAAGACCGCCCTCCGATGATTTTAGGTTTCGGAGGATACACGGGTGGGAAATGCCTCCACCCTTCCTAATCGTGTCTAGGGTCCACCCTGCGATGGTCTACCCTACAATGGAGGATACGGGAAATGCCTTCCACCCTCCTATCGTAACTGTGGTCAACACTCCATGTTGGAATTTACAGTGACACTGCAGTTAGTCAGGAGGTTTGTCATCGACATCCGGTTTTGGGTAGTGTCGCTACCATAATGTTTCTTTTGTCATGATCCTGATATACACCTGTATCATCATTGTTACCTTTTGGCTACTTCATAGCCCATAACTTGCAGACATTAGTCTCCAACACAAACTCATACATTTCTATGCATTTATCATCATGTAATTGTATACTATCATCATTTCACTTTGGTATCCAAGTACCAATAAGTTAACATCAAAGGTTTCAAATTAGAAATAGATCTCTCTAATATCTCATAATTCAATTTCAACACTCATTCACAAGATTATCATTTACCAATTAGATTGTATAATATCCAACATCATCCTAACAACATTAAACATTCAATCAATTCACATTTTCACGATGTGTCACAAAGATATCATCATCAAATAACATTTTAAACATTCGTGAAGTTTTCATCCACATAATAGATCAAATTACATACATAATCATCATCGCCAATAATATTTAAACATCTATAAATTTACATGTAGTAGATCGCAACATATACATCATCATCAAATAACATTTAAACATCTCATAAGTCTCATAATCATGTTAAGTATATCACTTTAATAGTTTCATGGTGACTAGAAAAAAAAATAAGTATATAGTCCTCAGTTAGTCCTGGCTGCCTTAGTCAAAAAAGGTGTTACATGCACCCCATCTTCTAGAAACATGTTCTTGAAGGGTCAAAATAGTGAGGGATAATCTCTTCATAATGTCTCAACATCTTCCTGGCAGCGCATCCCTCGACTATACTTGTCCCACCTGACCTTAACTTGGTCTACTAGATCGTTCCTGAGTCAGTTTGGACTCTACGGTCCAATATATGAATCTGCTTCACTGCGAGGGTTCCCATCATCCGGACACCTACAATTCCTTCCAATTTAGTTTATGTGGATTACGCCATAAATATAATGACGTAAAATGTATACATGAAATACATTATGAGTTTTATGCAAGTAAATCAAGATTTGGTGACGATAGGCAACGGTCCAAATTTTCTCTTGGACCTCGAATGGTCCATAAAACCGAGGTGACAACTTTGTCCCTTCCCAAACCGTATGGTACCTTTATTAGGCCTCGGGATAATTTAATGAAAACTTGGTCTCCCACTTCATAACTTCTAGCCGGTCCCGTGTGCATCTCAGATATCTTTTCTGCCTATCCCGTATTTCCTTTAATCTCCGGGCTTAATCTGGAATCAATTTGTTCCTCCATTTTGAATCAATTTCAATCTAACCGTTACTTCCTATTTCTATTCTATCCTAAATTAAAGGTGTTCCGTGATGTCCTCCGCATAAGGCTTCAGAGGGCTTATTCCAATGGAACTATGATAATCAGACCCAGTGGGAGAACTACCTACCAAAGGTAGGTACTTCTCCATCGGGTCTGGATTATCCATCGATATCCTAAGCATGTTCCTCTCCATGACTTGATTTACTCCTCTCACCGGGTCTATCCGTTTCTCGGGATGATAAGTTGTGCTTTTAGTTCAACTGAGTCCCTAATGCGATCAAACCTGTCCAAAATCTAGAAGTGAATCGGGAGTCCCCATCTGAAATAATCTTCAGTATTCCAATGGAACTATGATAACCTCATTTACAAACACATCGCGGCTACATCGCTGACATCGTGTAAGTGTCTCTAACCGAATAAAATGAGCACTCTAAGTTAACTTATCCACTATCACCGTGAATGGCATTGTGTCTATGGGATGAGTGGTAACCCCACAACAAAATCCATAGAGATGACTCCACTTAGACATAGGAACGCCATGCGGTTGTACGAGGCCCATTGATGATGGTGGTCTACACCACGACACTCTAGGAATTTGGCTACGAAATGGACTACATCGTGTTCCATGCCTACCCAAAAGAAGATCTTCTTCATTCACAGACATCTTTTCTACACCAGGATGCGCACAATACCGTGATCTATGGGCTTCCTTCAACATGATGCTTCAAATATCCCCTTCTCGAATGTACATCCTCCCCGATATCTTAACAATCCGGTCGTTTCAAACTATACCCTTCGTGACACTTTGGATCTAACCGCCCACTGAGGTTTGAAGTAACCTTTAACAACTGCAGTCTCCTTTGAGTTGTTCCAACACACGCTCCTCGACGACTTTAAGGGTACCAAGGAGAAGATTCGTATTCCCCGCCAAGCAAAAATCACACCACATTTGCCTTTCCCTTGATGTACGAAATAACAAAATCATACTCACTCATAAACTCGCCCATCGCCTTTTGCCCGGCATTCAGATCTCTTTGCGAAGAGATGTTTTAAACTTTGATGGTCCTGCTTTTGAGTTCAAAGTTTCACCAACAAGGTAGTGCCTCCAAAGTTTCAGAGCTAGCATTACAAATGCCAACTCTAAATCATGAGTTTATGACTCTTCGTGGCTTCTTCAACTTTCTTGGACGCATAAGCCATCACCTCCATCCTCAAGATTAGCACGGCCCCAACCCCGCTTCGAGGCATCCGCAGGCAGATCAGGAAATCTTTTTCCATATCCGCAATCAGAGAATTGGGGCACTAGTTAGTAACTTCTTAAACTCAATGAATGCACTATAACACCTTTCCGGTCTATTCATAATTTACCCCTTTATGCTGCAGGTAAAGTGGTGATGGCTTTCGCTTATTTTTGAGAATCCTTCAAATCTCCGGTAATATCCGGCTAGCCCCATGAAGCTTCTCACCATGTGCATTTTTTTTCTGATCGCCACTCCATAATGGCTCACCTTTTCTCGTCCACCGGTGATTCCTTTTCTCGAAATGATGTGACCTAGATAGTGGATCTCTTTCCGAAAGAAAGAACACTTCGACAGCCTTTCCGCATAATTTGTTCTCTTCTTAGGCGATAACACTATTCAAGTAAGTGTTCCTCTATGCGTTCTCTTTTCATTCTGAAATAGATGAGGATGCTTCAAGTAAAAAAGACTTGTAATAAAACGGCTCTAAGTACTTTCGAATACGCTCGCTCATGAGGTTTCATGATCATCGGCCATGATTGGTCAATCCTCGCGGTACTACAACAAACCGAATGTCCAAACCAAGTTCGAAGGTAGTCTTGGGATATCACCTTCCTCAATCCTCATGGTACCGATCGCAGAAATCATCTTTGAAAATATTGTTGTTCTTTCATCCGACGAAGAGATCAATTCAATGACGGGTACCGTTTTCAATCAGAAAGCACTGCTCGTCCTTGTAGTCTATACATAGTCGTATGGATCCATCCTTTCACAAAATTAATGGTGGTGTCTTGTGATGGTATACCTACCTTATTAGCCCTAAGTCCAAGAACTCTTTCAAATGACGCCAGTCTACAAAGTTCCAAAGGTTTGTCATCCGACACGGAGTCTTGGATATTGGCTCAAGACCGTGCTCTTAGCTCAATAGTGAAATCAAGCTCCCTTCCGAGGTAACCCCGGTAACTCATTCGAAAACATCTTTGTAAATTCTGACAATACCGGATATCGATCTAATGAGGGTCCCTTCGCCTTTCAATCATTTCTACATAAAGTTGACACTCTTTGTCTCAAGCATCGCTTGACCTTCATAGTTGATATAAAAGCGAGCGACACTTTTCTTGTATACCCTAATCTCATTGGTCTTCCCATCATCGACAATAAAACACCCTCTCTTTGAAGTGTAAACGCTTCACCATCATGAGATGCTAACCAATCCATTCCCTAATGATTAGGCCATACGCCCCAAGAGAAGTGACGATACTTCAACCCGTAGTACACACTCCTGTGTCTACTATGCAATTATCGGCCACTAGGCCCTACTCGCTTTGTTTTTTCTCCGGGTTATTCGACTCGTTTAAAGTCATCGTGTTCGTAGGTTGCCAACCCACTCTATTCTAATGCAACAGAAACGAAACTATCTGTCGCACCGTAATCAAACAAAATCTTAACATTGACATGATTTAGCGTGCCTGACGACTCCACCACCATGGACTGATGTTCTCAAATTTTGGCGGCATAACCAAGGTGAATATGATGGCTGCTACCAGCTCTCCCCATTAGCGCCTTTCCTTCTCAGGATCGCACCTCGACAACTCCGACCCGCTCAGAATGGGTCCTTCGACTTCCAACATGCAATGAGATTGAACCGTGCACCGTTACTTGATCGATTCCAAACGAAGTTCCTTCCCTCGAACCCCGCCTCGCCACTGCTCCTCGATAAGGTCGCGGTCCACCGCGACCGGCATGCTTGAATGAGATGTCGACTTCGCTACCGAATTCCCGCAGTTTACCGCCCTTGGCGAATTATTTCATTACTCATGGTGGTCTTGAGCCTCCTCCTCTAGGAAATGTCCTCGGTGCCTTCCCTATGAATCCCGGGCGATATGGAAATGTCGATCTTGTACCCCTCAAATAAGTTCATATAAGTCTTTCCACTTAACGCTGCGACTTTCCACCGTCATCGAAGACGGCTCCATCCTCACCATATAGCTCTTATCCCCGGGTTCAATCCATAGATGAAGCTGCATTTCCGCTTGTCGCTGGTCGCTATCCATATACGATACATACTTGACCAGCTCCATAAACCCGACCCCGTACTCTTCTACCGCTTTGTTTCAGATAAGGCTGAAATGCTCCAACCGCTAGTTCTTCAGAGTACGGTAGATACTTCCTCCCCGAACTTTCCTCAAAAGCTCCTAAGATAATGTGTTTGGGGTAAGGTGCAATTGTCTTCCAAGTTACCCCACCAGGTAATCGGCCCTGACTGAAAATGTACATCTTTCGGCTTTGAATTGGATGTATGTCCCTATGCAAAACACCGTCATGCCTTCTAACCATGCTTCCGCGCGTTCAATGGCGCGACCTCTGGAAAACTCTGGAAGTTTGATTTTTCTGCAACTCTCGAGTGATTTATTTAGGTGGAAATTCTCCCCTTGTGTTCCTTGATGCTTTTGGATTAACCGTTCCATATGGTGGTGGTTCCACTTCAATCCCTGCCGATTTTTTCCCTTTAAAGTCTCGTTGATGTATTCCAACGAGCGCAGTATGAGTGTTAGTTTGGGCGATGGTGGTGGTGTTGGTGGAACTTGCGACGACGCTTCCCTCACTTCTAATTCTCCTCGAGTCCCTAATTCATCCTGTGCTTTGACCCTGCATCAACCAGTGCTGCCGTGGTGAGTTCCAGACAAGCTGCTGGCAACCAAACTTTTAGGAAATGGGGTTAGGTGGTGCTTTTACTTGTCTGTGAAACAGACGCTAATGGCTACCTGGGATCGGGCTCTATGAAATAGGTTTAAGCATATAAGCTTTGTTTCGTTGTCCCTACGGAACAACTATTGGTTTTCTGACCTATAAAGAGAGTTAGTTATGCCTCACCATAATCCCTAGGCTTACGCTTCTCCATCTATCACGTCATTCCTAAATCACTGGTCTCTGTAGTCTAAGTCCCAATGACACCTTGACTAAATAATAAGCAACGCTCAGCCTATTTTATTATTTTGATTCAGGTAACCCCCTGGGGATTTAACATTGATCTATCTTTATCCAAAAATTTACAGGTCTATCAAAATACAAAATCGAACACTAACCTCTAAGTGTCGCAAGGATGGACATAGGATGATTTATTTTATTTCATTTATTTGTCATTGTTTCCATTACATGATTTAGCCGTGAATTGATTAATTACCGGCCCATTAAGCCGGTTAGTTATAAATAGCCATCTATTCGTCGTAAGCTTAAATCATTCTTGGTTTCTATACTTGATGGTTGGAGGAAGGTTGTGTTTCTCATTGTATTATTCTCCATACATTCATGTTTGTATGACGTAAATAATTGATTGATTAGACCTTTATGAGGAGATTATTCCCTATCACAATTATTTATCAATCATACTCAATCATGGTTACCGGATTAATTATATTTAGCTATAGCACATAAAATGTCAACCATGGTCAACATGGGTAACGCTAATCAACTTATCCAAAGATTAGTAAATAAATTAATAATAACATCAAAATCTATCATAAGCAGAAATATACTTAGCATAAGACTTAAATTTTAACTTATAACTAATCTTATAATTAATCTTATATAATTATATCTCACATATAATTAATCTTATAATTATAATTAATCTTACATCAAAATCTTATATTTTACAATTTTAACTATAGATTTCAAATTAACTAAGTCTAATTACCATTTAACTTTATATATATATATTAAATTAGTGTTAACTTTACCAATTAACTTTACCAATTAACTTTAATTAACTTTAATTAACTTTAATTAACTTTATATTAACTTTACCAATTAACTTTAATTACCAATCAACTAACTTTAATTACCATTAATATATATATTTATATTTATATATATAATATAAAGAATATAACATTAAAAATTTTTTAAAAGGATATAACATTAACAGAATATATATAAAAAAAAATTAAAAGAATATGACATTAACAACTATGCGAACGCGAATATAATTTAAACGAATATTAAAATTTACAAGGCGCTGGTACATCATTAAACACACGCTAAGTTGGCAACGTGGGCTGCATGCAGCCCACGTGTCTCTCTCTCCAATTTCCGTGATTAAAAATTATCCGCCATCATTTTAAACCCTAAACGAACCCTAAATCTCTCATTTGCTTCTTCATTTGCTGTGTAGGGAGGCGTGAGGCGAATGGAGGCGTGAGGCGTGAGGCGAATGGAGGCTGTGCTGTGCTGTTTTATGTCTTTGTGTTTGCTTTTGGCGTTGCGCGCGCGTTTGCTGGTGTATTGAACGGTGAATCCGCCATGAACGTTCTGAGCTATTTTCGCCAAGCTTTAATAGCTTTATATATACCTGTGCGTGCACTTTTTTTTTCATTTCAGGGAAAAACACATCAACAAAACTGTTCCATTGTTGTGATCTTGCGGCTATTAAAGTAGGTTCCTTGCTTTTGCAGTTTGCGTGGGCGTTGTTGATGCAGAGGCTCGGGTTGAGTAATCCGCTGTCATTTGTTCCCTGTGTGCTCGTTCATTCTCCCTTGTATGGCTGTTGTTATGGCTTTATTGATGCAAAGGCTCGGGCTGTTATTTCAATCACTAAGGAAGTGAGCCCGAGCCCGAGTCCGCGTCTTGGGCGTTGGAGTTTTGGTGTTTGCGCGGATTTTGGCTTGTGTTTGCTGTAGGTGTATTGAACGGGGTTTGGTATTGGCACTGATTTTGGCTTGCGTGTCTGTGTGTGGGCTGCTCTGTGTGAGCCCGAGGTATGGGCTGCGGGGTATGGTGCTAGCTCTGGCGTTAGCGCTGCTTTGTGCGTTTGTGTCTGCTCCTGTGCATGAAATAGCGTTTGCGTGCGTACTGCTGGTGTTTTATTACAGCGCTTATATATATATATATATATATATATATATTTTTTTTTTTACCTATTTTTTTTTTTTAAACGAGTTTGGGTTTTGTAGTACCTTTTTGCACTATATTGCGGATTTTTCTGTTCTAGTTTCTTGTCTAATTTGTTTAATTTGCCTTGTAGAACAAAATGATGGGAAGCAATTTGGGAGGGAAAGGATGGGAACAGGGAGCAATTTTTTTACAAGAATCCAGCCTTCCTTTACGATAATCAGTCCAAACTCTCTTCTGCTCTTGATAATTTGAGAGCGTACAACCTTGCAACCAGTAATGTTTCCAGGAAAGATTCAAACGCGCCTGAAAACAAGCAAGGAAGCAGTGCAAACCTCGCTCGGAAGCGCAGAAGGAATAATAATTTTTCGGATAATAATTCACTGCCAAACGATCGAATCCTTTTCGAGACTGAAACTTTAGACCATGAGCAGTACAAAGGAAAGCGGAGGTATGCTTTTAGTTTTCAAAATTTAGGTTTTAAATAAGAAATTATGTTTCAGCTCGGAATCTGCGCACGGAAGTGTTAAATAATGGCGGAATATTCAATTTAAAGAAGAAAACTAGATTAGTTTTAAAAACACAGAAATATTAGACCATAAGCAGTACAGAGCAGATCCGAGACATGTTTTAAGTTTCAGAATTTTAGGTTTTTATTGAAGAATTCTGTTTCAGTTCGAAATCTGAGCATGCAGGTGCTAAATGAAGAAATTTGAGGC
>SNQJ01S0023554.1:133489-199363 GCA_010110895.2 Picea sitchensis | reverse complement strand
CCAAAATCTCCTCTCGTAAACTGCATGAATGAATAATGAATCATCCTCCAAAAATCCATCCTCCTCCTCCCTTATGCCTCCTTCACCGTCCCGAACCTTTACTCCTCACCCAACCTTATCCATACATTTATGTCTCATTAATATTCTTATCCCTTAATTAATGTTCATTTTACGTATGGGTTACATTATCCCTTATGGGATACGTAACCCATTTAAACTTACATTTTATTTTCCCCTTTTTAATACATAATTAATCAATTAATTTAATTAATGATCAATTAATCACTAATCCTTAATTTAATAATTAATCATTTAATGTCTCATTTAATAATCACTCATTCATTTAACCCTTACTCAAGGAGTTAATCATACTTCAACTAAGTATAATCAAAATAATTAATTAATAACTTGTAATCTATTAAGGTTATATAATAATTAATTATAATTTAGCTAGTGTTTAGGATTAGTTATGAAATTATTCACAGTAATAAGAAAAGGGTCATTACACATACTCTTTAGCATCTCTGTGTAACGTAGGCCACCAAAGGCCAGCTCACAAAACCTTATGTGTAGTTTCTTTCCCTGTGTAATGTCCTCCTATGATGCCTTCATGAGCTTCTGTGAGGATCAGTGGTCGCTCTGTCTCCATAACACGCCTCCTTAATATTTCATCCGATACCATTTTGTACAGTTGTCCAGCTATAAGTGAAAAAACAGCTGAACGCACCACTAGCTATTTCTTCTCAGGAATTGTATACTCACTTGGAACCATTCCCGTTGACAGGAACTGGACTATGTCTTCGAAGTGGTCATCAATCTTTCTAATGGTGAGCAGTTGTGCATCCAATAATGTATCCTCCAAACTGGTAGGTTCTTCGCCATGTTCCAACCTTGATAAGTGGTCCAGGCCCTTGTTCATTCTTCCTAGCTTAACTATGATATCAAAGTCATATTCTTGAAACAACAAAAGCCATATGCATATTCACCCCCCCAACGTTGGCTTGTTGACTAGGTACTTCAGCGTGGAGTGATCAGTAAACATTTTAAAGTGTCCTCCCAACAAGTAGTGGCGGAATTTTTGTAGTGCATACACCATGGTTAGTCCCTCTCTCTTTGTAGTGGTGTAATTAACTTCAGTTGTGGATAGTTTCCTACTGGAAAATGCTAATGGATGATCAATGTCCCCTTCTCCAGGTTGTTCCAGTACTTCTCCTAATGCAATAGAAGATGCATCGACATGCACATGGAATTATTTGCTCCAATCTGGAAAAACTAGAATGGGTGTTGTAACCATCTTCTGTTTTAGTGTGTCGAATCTTTGTTGACATTCATCTGTCCACTCATACTGGTAGTCCTTCTTCAGCAGCTTCTCCATTGGTGCTATAATTTGGGAATATCCTTTGATAAATTTCCTGTAATATCCAGTATGGCCCAGTGCAGTGAGCAGTTGTTTGACTGAAGTAGGAGGTGGCAAATCAACTATAATTGCAATTTTAGATGGGTCAACCAGCAATCCCTACTTGCATACAATATGACCTAATAGTACTCCAAATGGTGAGAAGAAGATGCATTTCTTCAGATTCAAATCAATTTGAAACTGCCTGCATTTGTCCAACATTAACCTTAGACATTCAATATAATTTTTCAACAAACTAAAAACAGTCCAGTCATCAAAGTATGCTTCTAAAAATTTATGAAAACATTCTTTGAACGCTTCGACCACCACCCTAGAAAAGATGGTTGGGGCATTCTTCAATACAAATGGCATTACTATATATTGGTAGGATCCCCAATCTATGTAAAATGTAGTCTTATGACGATCCTCCTTGGCAATGTGGATCTGATGGTATCTCGAAAATCCGTCTGTAAAATAATATACTTCTTGGCCTCCCACGTTATCCAACACTTCATTTGTGAATGGTGTAGGGAAAGGGTCATGTAGGCAGGCATCATTCAACTTTCTGAGGTCCACATAGATCCTAATTTCTCCTATATTATTGTATTGTACCACCATAGGGTTGATCCACTCCGACTCTTCGACAGGTCCAATAATCCCTGCTTCCAGCATTCTGTCGAGCTCGATCTTCACTTTTTCCTTGTATTTGGGGTTCAGTTTGTAAGGTATTTGCTTGACTGGATTCTCATATGGTTTCAAAGGTATTTTCATCTCACCCATAGGCTCTTTGATTCCCTTCATATCAGTGAACTTGGTCGGGAACAAGTCCTGATATTTGTGCAATAACTCTGTAATCTTGTCGATGGTAGCAACATCTCAATAATCTCTGACATTGGCAAGCTTTGGTGTCTCCTTTGTCCCAATATTGACTTTATTTATTTTGATCGGCTATCCTATGAATGGCATATCAACTCCTGGTCCTTACACATTTATGTGGCCTTCTGTCTCAGTGATTTTTACCTTCCTCGGATCATCATCTTCATCGGCAGTAATGTTGTAACATCCTTGCAATTTTTGGAATGACGTAGTCCATTCATCTTCTTCTTGCTCCAAAGGGAGGTGAGATGCCTCCTTAAATAATTTCTGTCTCACAATATGTAATGCTTGGTCTACTGTAGGAAATTCACTTTCAAACAAAAAGGTGGTTACAAAATTCTGGGTCATACCTTCCCAATCTAAAGTGACGAGGCCCAACTCTGCTTGAAAGTACCAGTTGATAGGGATCGTGTCCAGCATGTTAATGAATCTGTGCACCCATTGTTCTCGAGGAATGTCACTCCAGGCCTCTTCATATTTTTGCACATGGTCCTTTAGGAAACTTCAACCTGTGTATCTCACTTCGTAGCTTCCTACTTGTGCTGAGAACCGCATTGTCATCAATGTTCGACATTGTGTCTAGTCTGTGATGTTTCCTTTGTGCGTCCCCCACCATCTTGCTGGTGTGGCTTTCATGGCCTCATCCATTTCCAACAACCTTTGTTGTGTTGGTACACTTGTCTCAAACTCTGATAATAAGTTTTTTAAAGGGTTCAGCCCATCCAATGTGGGTAAGTTACTCACTGTTGTGTCGATCCAATGAACCTCTCTGGTTAGTCTAGCACATCTTCTGGTAGATAATTCATACATGTAGTTCTTCCAGTTCTCCAACGCTTCTTTTGAGTCTGATGAAAATGCGTTGTCGCTTCGCCAACTTAGATTCCCATCGGCTGCAGGATTGATATAATCATGTTGTATGGCTGTTAGTTTGTAGAAGTTTTCCAGTTAGTACGCGTGGTATTATTCTCTGATAGGCTCTTTGTATCGATGATCCTCATATGGATCTAAAGGTACAATGACCCTAAGGCCATCTCTTTCAAACGTCATATGCCCCTTCTTTAGATCAACAATAGTAGAATTGTTGAAGGCCCAATCAATTCCTAATAATGCAGGATAAGGGAAGTTGTCATCAACAATTTCAATTACCTCAAAATCTGCAAAGGTTCTAACTCCATCGATGTTCACAGGGACATGCTCCAATCGTCCGAATGGGCTTAAATCTTGTTGATTAGCCATTCTAAGCCTGATAGGGGAATAGATCAATTTTGATTTTCCCATTAGTGCCCAAGTTTGCTTCGTCGTGACGTTGACCTCCAACCCTAGGTCGAGGACCACATAGTCTATATCATATTCTCCTATTTGAGCATTCAGGTGTGATTCTTTATTTGTCCTTCTCATTTTCCCAATTTGGTGCACTACCCTATTCAGTAAGGAGTCTATCTTTCCTAGCTCATACTACTTGATTAAATCTTGTAATTCTTGTACAGTGCTTTTATATTGAATCAACTTAACACAAGTGCACAAAAATTCCATGAGTTCGCTTACCTCTTTTCCTTCCATTGGTGACACAGACTGATCAAATGCCTGAGGCATGCCATATTCTTTGATTTCTGGTTATTTATTTGATGAAGACCCTTGATCTCCTTTGAACTCTTTTCTTGCCTCCTCAAATATTTGTCTTTCTTTATTAGCATCGAATGGTGGGGTCTTATCTGTATCTTTCCTGACTCCATGGTCATCTGTAGTCTTTCCTTGGGCTTCTCTTCCTTCTCTTGTAGCAAAACCTCCTCAAGTGATAACAACGAATCTAAGGTCTTCTCTACGAGGTTCAACGTATATCAGTTTCACTTGTGGGTTTTGTTGATTTCCTCGTCTTTCCTGAAGTTTAGCTAGCAACAAAGGGTAGTCCTCGATGACGTGCTCGAAGGAATTGAAATAACTGCAGGTTGTGCAAGGGTTCTGGAAGCCCCTCACTAAATGTCCTAGCTGTGCGCAGTTGTAACAAATTATTTTTCCTCAGCCTTGACCCATACCTCCTCCTTGTCCTCGTCCTCTTTATCCACCGCAAGGATTGAAACTTCCTCTTCCTGGAGAATTATACTGTGTATTATTTCCTTCTTTGTGTACTTCACCTTGGATCTTGTATATGTCTCTTGATCTTTCATGCATCAGGTCAAAATCCCTATAATCTCTATCATCATGCCCTATGGAATTACAGAATGTACAGTACAAGTTTGTGAGTATCTGAACATACTTCTGCATATAGTATCACTCACCAGGGCGATGTCAGTTTCTGCATACTTCACACTAGGGCAGGTTAACTTGCTTCAAGGGGCTTAGCACTCCTGAGGCCAAATATTCATGAAACAGGGGACATGTTATTTATCATGACCTTCAGATCTGCATCTTACACACCAGATATCATCTCTTTTGTCCTTCCCCTTGTCCTTCTTCATATCCTCAACATGCAAAGAAAAACTAGTCAGCTGGCTCAAGATTTGGCTCATGCCTGAGATAGATTCTCCCATAGGTGTTGATTAAAGCTTCATGGCGATCTACAGAGATTATGCCTATGATGAAATCTTCTGCTGCATCAAGGGAACTCTGATGTGTGGTAAAAGAGTAGCGATGAACCATTCTTTGTTCTTCTCATCTAGGATCTTAAAAGTCAATCGGCCTGTTAGGGTCTTGAATCTATGATCGAACTCCCAAACAGGTTCAACTGCCTTTTGTTTGATATCCTTCATCTTAGTAATACACTGTGACTCCAACTTAGGCTTTTTAAACTCTGCAACCAATGCGTTCTTGATATCATTTAGTGGCTTAGGCTGCACAAGTCCTTGGACAAGATTCATATACCAGCTCAGTGCATGATCCCTCAACATAGTGCTAAACTGGTTTCTTTTAACAACTTCATCGATAATATGTTTAATGTTCCATACGGCCTCACACAGGAACTAGTGCTGATCAGGATCTTTAGATCCATCTCCTTTAAATATAGGGAGCCTCATCTCATCTTCCATAGAGCTGCCTAGATTTCCTATCTGAGTAGATGTTGAACTACTAGTAATAGTATTCTGCGGACTCTGGTGATTCGGGATATTCTTATTACTTAGATTTTTTGAAATAACAGAAGGATTGATATTACTTACTTCAGTGGTCTGTACAGTTCCTGATGTTTCTGGCTCATTTGGGCAAATTTCTTCAGCTTCCTCTTCCTCTTCTCTGGTGGGTTCTGAATGTTCTTCGTCTGTCAGATCTGCCTCTTCTCCACTGCCCTCGTCTCCGTAGTTTTGCTTGAATAGGTTTTCAAGGTGAACCCCTCAAAATACTTTCCCACTACACGTATGTCTAGATTCTATGTCATTGTCGCTATCCGAATTCTTGAACATTAGCCTTTTCAGATCCAACCAATCTACTATATCTTCAAGACGTTCTTTTCATGCAACAACATCTTGATTCTTAGCTTCATAATTTGTAAAACTGTTCCTCTGGTTCCTTTGAAGAAGTATCTCTCGGCTTGGCTATATGATTTTGTTCTGTCAATAGCAAATTCAGTGATATACCCTCCAATGGTACTATCAAACCACTGATCTATGGCCCTTGATACAACGTTTTTGACTCTCTTAACCTTCTTAATCAACTCTGACGTCCAGACCACAGGAGGTTTAGATCTCAACTCGAACTGGGTATCGACTAACCTAGCTAACCACTCGTATAGCTTTTGATGGATTCCTCCAAAGAAGATCTCATGAATATCCGTGAATATGTGTCTCTGCAGCCAACCTTCAGTACTTAACTTAGGGTTCTTGTTTTGGGCTTCAACAAAGTCCCTCTCTTGATCCTCTATCCACTTTTGAATCTCCATCTTCGATGGGAACCACCTTGACATTCCCTTACACAGATTCTGGTCCTGGCAACAAAACTATTTGTTGGCACAAGGGCAGACCTGAGGTTCACTCCAAGAGCGCACCATCAAGCCCTAGCTACTAGCCCTTTCGGAAGCACCTGCAAAGCAGATGCAATCTCACCCGAAGCAGCTAAGATGGGGGGTTGCATGATAGGAATGTCTATAACCAGGGGAATATCAATTGGATCTATCACAACAATAAAACAACATTCATATATCACTTATCATCTAGGTCTATCCTGCGCAGCTATAGATGTGATCTAACATAAGACTGCAAATAAAAATATAACAATGACAGAGATCCAGGCATCAATCACACATACGACACAAATATGCGTGGTTCACCCTCTCTCTAGGGATACATCCACAAAACTATGCTTATGATTTATTAAGGTAAAGCATACAGTTCTTATCTGCGCTCTCAGCTAGTAGATCTTCTTTATTCTCTCTCTTTCTCTCCCCTTCCTGTGCACCCAGCTACAGGACTTGACCTTCACACTAGCTGAAGATCTCACAATACAATCCTCTCCTTCCACAACAGAGTTATAACAACAATAGCGTACCAATACTCAATGACCCACACACCCAGGTCCTCTTGACCTTTATTTATACATTACAATCCCTCAATGACATCCTTAGGTTGAAACCTAGGTGCCAAAACCCTAGATACCAAAAACCTAGGTGTCTAAAACCCTAGGTCAACTTGACCCTCTTTTTCTTGGCTTTTCTAACCTATATTTCCTTCTTCATCGCGCAATGCTCCAAAGAATCCAATGATGGATTTCTCTGCTTGTTGAGTTGTCCACGATCCTTCTTCATTGTTGATCTCCTCGTCCAACGACTTTCTTTTCCGCACTTCGCTCCATATTTCCTACTCTTTTTCTCACTTCGACTTAGTGATAGTTAATGTGTCTCCCGCGAAGCTCGCTTTTCCACGAAGCTCACTTTTTACCTTTCCTTCCTTGTTCTTCGCTTCCTTCCATAACCAAGGGCCAACAAAATGTCACAAATATGGCCATCCATATAGATAGTATTTGAACAACACGATTTAGTACATAATTCTAGAGTAATTGAGATCATCAAGGAAGAGTTAGGAGAAATACCCACAGAGGCCAGTGAACTTATCATATTTCTAAACTCAAAAAACAAGAAAGAGTTATAAGAATTTTAAATTGAGGACAAAACATAGACCATCCTTGAGATCAAGAAGGTCCTAACCAAGAAAGTATTGATGTTGTAGATGGAAGAAAAAGATCAAGTGATGGACATAGGTGTGCATATATTTTTCAGTAAGTTTGAAGTGCTACATAAGAAAGGTCTTTCTGGATTATTAGTACTAAATGAAAAATTGATCACTCTTTCTTATTACAAATAAAAAATGAGTGCAGTGGCAAAGGACAATTCAAAGTTTGCAGGGATATAGGGAATCGTTACTGGTAAAGCTTTCCTGGAGACACTACAGTTGGACTTGAGTATCCAACATGAGATTGATCATATCTTCATCACTAAGCCTACTTTTTCCAAGATACTAAAATGGATGAGATATACAGGAAATTACTCAATATTTCCATCCTAGGTAAAAAGAGGTGGGAAGATCTATGTGTTTTACTTGAATAGAGATAGTTTTGGTGTTCTAGTCAGCATGGAGAAGCCAACCAAAGTGAAAGAGATGATTCACCAACCACTTCCATCAAATAAACACAAGAGATCCGAGCAAATCAACAAATCCTTATAATTTGTATTTTAGAGATCTAGTTAGTTAGATATTCCTCCATAATATCCTAGTCATTTATGACAGAATCTCACGTAAATAATTTTATAAATACTTCTCTCTTAGAAGTATTGAGGGTTGATTTTTTCACCCAGGATATATTGTGTAATTTTTCAAAGGATCGACCAAAAATAAAAGAGGCTTATTCATAGGATTCTTGTGTCAGATTGTTGGTGATGTTTTTCTCTCTTTGTCAAATGTTTTCTCATTCTCTATAATCATTTCATGTATTCCCAATTCTAATCATTAAAAGAAATTCAATTAATAGAATTTATTTCGTATACTTTGTCTCTGGTTTTTTAATGATCTGTATATTTTCATCTAAAACTGAGTGAAGGAATTCTTAACTGCTACTCTTCTTAGTGGACTTTCTCTTCTTGTCTCTCTTATTCATTCCATTTAATATGAATATATCCAACAATTTTACTACCCTTCTCTATGGAGAAAACCTTATAAAAATCTGAAACTGATCCTCATCTTTAAGTACAGACCCCATAGCCCAATGGAAAATTAAGCATTTTTTTAGGCAATTATTTCAAAAAACAAACAAAATTCAAACTTTCATAACTAGCCTAACATTTCAAAAATCAAACAAATCTAAATATGATAGAGAGATCCCTCTCTGAAGCTGGCAGGGTTAGATCCCAGCTTTCAAAGTGGTTTGGTAGTTACCTCTGTCAATTTTTTCTACAACCTCTAGAAATTATAGAGTGATAACATAGTGGTGACCATACTAGGGAGCTGATCAAATTTTCCAAATTTATGAATTATCTTCCCTAAGTAAGAAAAAATTATTTCCGAACAATCAAATATCTAAATTTCAAGAGATAAATTTTCAGAGGTTGTAAAATTTGCAAATAACAAATTAGGTTTTTAAGGTTTAAGTTGTGGCTCTAAAAGAATTCATACCAGATCTCACCCTAATATAGAACCTGTAAAAGTAGTAGATAATCCTAAAAAAATTGATTAGGAAGAGAAGTACAACAGAAATTCAAAGGAGTAGTAGTCCTCCTCCTAGGGAAACCTCTCTTCCAGAGAAGTTTGTCACAATTCAAGACATTCAATTTCATCTACCATTTGAGCACAACCTTTTCAGATCCAAATCTGATAGCATTGTGGGTGAAATGGTTTTAGATCAAGCTATCCTCCAACCTAGTACACCTGAAAGATACTCCCCTAGATGAGATCTTGATCAACAAAGCCTTCAAAACTTTGAAAATCTATAAGATCTAGCATCAGACTTTGATCAAGCTTTGCACAAAGCCTACATACAACAATATATTGAGCTTTCTTCCCTGACCATCTCTGCATCTTCTATCAATCCTCAATTATCTCATCCTATATCTTCCATCCCTTCTTATTCCACATCTTCCAACACTTCTCCAGTAATTTATAGGTTACCATTCATCCTTTCACAGGATTTTCTTCTATCCATCCTCCTTCGCCAATCATGACAACAAGATATGCTCCCCTTGTTTTGGCTTCTCCCTTACACAATATGCCTCAGGATTATCAAACTAGGATTCCTCATTTTGATGGCCCTAGACGTATGACTGCACAACAACATGTTGAAAATATGAATGACTTCTTTGACCTGCAAGAAGTAGATGAGGAAGATGTCGAAATGAAGTTGTTTGCACAAATCTTAAATGGTGAAGTTAGGAAATGGTTCAAAGCCTTACTAATTGCTTGCCTTAATGACATTACCGACTTTCACCAATCTTTTCTCAATAGATGGGAAGTCAAGAAAAATCCACTTCAAATATTATTTGAATATGAAAGTATTAAAAGAAACCAAGGGGAAAGTGTATAGGATTATTGCACTCGATTTAAAAATATTTATAATGAAATTCCAAAAAACATTAAACATCCTCAAGGCTTAGCTTTGATAAAATTCCCTAATGGTTTTGATGCTAACATGTCTTATCAATTGAGCGAGAGAAACCCTGCAACTTTGGAAGAAATGCAAAGATGTGTTGTGAGTGTAGAGGAAAATTTGTTAGCTAAGAGAGCTAGACAGAGAACAGAGTGGATAGTAACTATCAAGGAAGAACCATCTACCTCTTTTGTTGATGCTAAAATAGACTCTTTAGTTAGAACCATGGAAAGGATGATGGAAACACTAGATATAACTGATAGGAATCCACCAAGAGAAAATAAATCTGGTCCCCAAATCATAAATCCTAATTTTAGGAGAAATCCACTCCAAATCAGACAAAGAGAACCTAGAGAACAAAGAGGCCCAGATCAACATATTAGACCTCCTTTCCAAGAAAATTATGCTGATGAAGGGGAAGAAACAATTGAGGGACTTGATGATGTTCACATTAATCTAATGAAAATAAATGATAATGATTATATTTTTCTTACCCAATAAGAACATGATATTTTCCTTCTTTCACAAACTGAAATGATGAGGAAGAATCAAAACAAAAAGATTTTGAAAATGAAATTATGGAAGTTCATAGAAAGTATAACCTGATAAGTAAGAACTCCAATGATAATACAACCAAGAAAGCTTATGACGATAGAAAGACAACAAATACACATGCCAAGAAAGTTCCTCATATCCCGCCAAACAAAAACTCAGAGGTCCTAACCAAAAGAACATCTGATTCTGGATCAAAAACAACTCAAAGTGATGTTCCCTCCACCAGCCAGCCCAAAGATACTTCACAGAATAATGTTGTTGAGAAATCATATCTCCCTAATCAAAATAAAAATCAAACCTCATTCAACCTCGAAAGTGAATTAGAAAAGCTCAAAATACCTATTCCTCTAACATAGTTAATGAATAAGAATGCTTACAGATCACAAGTGATAAAAAATATGAACATAGAGGCAAGAATCAGTACAGACACAATAAACATTGTTGATGATCAACCAGAGTTATTATTTGGGCCCGAAGTTCATGGAAAATCTGAAAGTGGTGTTGTACCTCCTTTTTATGTTAGCTTAAATATTCATGACACAAGTTTGCTCAATGCCATGCTAGACTCTGGTGCTTCTCACAACCTTATGCCTTAGGCTCTTATGGAGAAATTAGGACTTGATATCACTAGAACTTACAAGGATTTATATTATTTTTATTCAAGTAAGGTAACATGAATAGGTCTTATCAAATATTTGTGTGTTACTTTAGCTCAAATCTCAACCAATATCATGGTAATGTACATAGTTGTTGCAGACATACCTCCTAAATATGGCATGTTACTATCTCGCTCGTGGGGAACCAAGTTATAGGGCACCCTACAACTAGACATGTCTTATGCCACCATCCCATTATTTGGTCAACTGAGGAGATTATATAGGGAGACACTGATGAAATACATGGTTAGTAGTCAGGATAAACCACATAATTACCCCTTATATTTTGTTCATTCAGACCTTGATTCCTTTATTTTATACAATGATGGAGACATGGAAAGACAAATTTCAAATCTAGAGGATGATGTTTATAACTTGGAGGAAAACAAAACAACCCCTGAAGAAGACAAAACAATGATGGTACAATTTGATGAACCAAAAAAACCTCTGTGGAGTTTATACTTTGATGGTGTTGTTAGTAAGGAAGGATCAGGAGCTGGGGTGTGGGTTTCAAATCCAAAAACAAGACATACAGAAAGCCATTCCTACAAGTTGAATTTTCAGTGTATTAACAATATAGCTAAGTATGAATCCTTAATGCTAGGTTTGAAATTGTTAAAAAATCTTGGTGCTAAGAGAATTTCAATTAAGGGTGACTCTGAACTCATCATAAAACATATCAAAGGTGAATACTTTGCTAAACACCCAAGAATGAGATCCTACATAAATGTTGTTCTAAATTTTCTACAGTGCTTTACTGAATATGATTTGCAGGCCATTCCCAGAGGCCAAAACATTTTTGCTGATGGTCTAGCTACGTTAGCAACTACTTGTAATATACCATTTCATCCTAATCACCAATATACATTTGGAGTGAGGTGAAGACCTATTGTCCCAAATAACATCATGTATTGGCAAGTTTTTGGAAATGATGAACAAATTGATTTTTTTTTTGCAATAAAAAAATGAGTTTGAATGTGCCAATATATATGTTGATAGTGATGACGAAAAGAAAAGTGTAAATAAGATATGTTTAGAAGAAATAAATAAAAAACAATAAGATCTGGAGATTTTTCAATTAAAGGATAATATTTTTCCTAGAGGATTAGTCCCTTTGGAAGACTTGTTTGATTTTGATGATGTGGCTAAAAAACTCAAAATTGAACCTACTGGAAAAGAAGTTGAAGATTGTAACATAGGAACTGAAAAGGAAACAAAGATGATTAAACTGTCAAAATCTTTACCTCCTGCTCAAAAATAGAAATACATAGAATTGTTTAAAGAATTTATAGATGTTTTTGCATGGAGCTATAAAGATCTAAAACCCTATGATACTAGCATTATACAACACGAAATTCCCATAAAAGAAGATCAAAATCCTTTCAAACAAAAACTTAGGAGAATTAACCCAAAGTTGATGCCTCTGATTGAAAATGAGATTAAAAATATTTATGATGCTAAAATCATTGTCCCATTAATATTTTCTAAATGGGTGTCCAATTTAGCTCCAACCGAGAAGACGAGTGGAGAAATCAGATTGTGTATTGATTTCAGAAACCTTAATAAATTCTCTCTCAAAGACAATTATTCCTTACCTAAAATAGAATATATTTTGCAGAAAGGGTCCAGTGGAATTTCTCTGTTAGACGGTTTTCTGTTTACAACCAAGTTTTAGTCCACCTTGATGATCAAGAGAAAACATCATTTACTACACCCTGGGGCACTTTCATGTATGTGAAAATGCATTTTGGTTTAATGAATGTTGGGGATACATTTCAGATATTAATGGATATTTATTTTGTGGATGAACTTGGAAGATTCATTGTTATATACCTGGATGATATCACTGTTTTTTCAAAAATAGATGAAGAACACTTACTCCACCTTAGAAGAGTTTTTGAAAAATGCAGGAATTTTGGAATTTCACTTAATCCAAAGAAAACATTGTTTGGTATATAAGAAGGTAAACTCCTTGGACATATCATATCAAAATATGGAATTAAAATTGATCCTAGCATAATTGAATCCATTCAAAAAATAGATCATCCCAGAAAGATAGAAGAATTACAGTCTTTCATAGTAAAAATAAACTTTCTAAGAAGATTTATCCCCAACTTGGAAGAAGTTATCAAAAATATAACAAATATGTTGAAAAAAGACACAAAAATTAAATTGACCATAGAAGTAAGACATTCCTTTGATCAGGTGAAACAAGCCTTAACACAAGCCCCTGTGCTTATCAACCCTGATTACACAAAATGTTTCCTCCTATTCTTTTTTGCCTTTGAGCATACTATTGCCATAGCTCTTTTGCAGAAGAACAATGAAGGCCATGAACAACCTATTGCTTCCTTTAATAAATCCTTGAGAGATGCTGCATTGAATTATAACATCATGGAAAAACAAGATATTGCTTTGGTGAAAGCAATCAAATATTTCAGAGTATATATTCTCCACTCACACATTATTGCTTATGTCCCAAATTCTGTGGTAAAATATATTCTGACCCAAGATAGTCCTGATGGAAAAAGGGGTAAATGGATTGTTGTTATCCTTGAATATTATATTAATATCAAACCAACCAAGCTCATCAAGGGTCAAGAATTGACAAAATTGATGGTTGATTCCAACATTCATTCTTTGGATATTAATTTTCTAGTTGTAGTGGATGAACAAGAAGAGCATGCAACTCCAAAAGTTAAAGAGGTTTTTTCAACCTCTCCTTTGTATGCAGACATTATTTTTGTTTTACATCACTTACAATATCCTCCTGGTTTAGCCAAAATTAAATCTAGATTTATGAAACTCAAATATATGAAGTATTGTATTTTAAATGGCAAATTGTATTGGAAAGATGTTGGAGGGATTCTACTAAATTGTTTGTTGAAAGATGAGGTTGATAAAGCTTTGCAGGAATTTGATGAAGGAGATTGTGGTGGACATTTGAATTGGAATACCACTACCAATAAAATTCTAAGAGCTACTTTCTACTGGCTAACTTTATTTGTAGATCTCTACAAGAAAGTGACCTCCTGTCATAGTTGTCAAATATTTGAAGGAAAAAGGAAACTTTTTCCTTTACCCTTAAAACCGATTTCAGTTGAAACTCTTTTTCAACAATGGTGTTTGGATTTCATTGGAGAAATCCATCCAACATCATCAGGCCAACACAAATGGATTCTCACAACCAGTGATTATTTCACCAAGTGGATTTAAGTTGTACCCACTAGTCAAGCCACTGATGTTGTGATCATTAAGTTTTTGGAAACATTCTTTCAATATTTGGATGTCCCAGGAAAATGATAACTGACAATGCAACAACATTCAAATCAAAGAAGATGATAGAGTTTTGCAACAAATATCATATCACCTTAGGACACTCTACTTCATATTACCCTTAGGGTAATGGATTAGCAGAGTCTTCAAACAAGAGTCTGGTCAACATTTTCAAAAAGTTGTTGCAGGACAACAAAAATTCTTGGCACAACAAGTTGGTAAATGCATTGTGGGCAGACAGAATTTATTCAAAGAGGTCAATTGGAATGTCCCCATACTATTTGGTCTATGGAATGGATGATGTATTTCCCACTTCTTTAGGTGTTCCTGTCATGAAATTACTGCAAAAAGTACATGTAGAACCAATTGAAATTCAAAGGAGAATTAATTAGACTATACAGCTACAACAGTCCAGAGAAGAGGTCTACAACCAAACTCAAGTGATTCGGGAAAATATCAAGAAGATATATGATAGAAGGACCAAGGTTGATGACTTCCAGATAGGAGAAAAAGTAATGAAATGGGACTCAAGGAATGAAGAAAAGGGAAAGCATGGAAAATTTGAGAATCTATGGAAAGGTCCATTCACAATAAATGCCTACAGAGGAAGTAATGCATTTTTGATCAAGGATATGGATGGAGCAGACCTGCCAAGAGGATCTGTAAATGACAAAATGCTCAAGCACTATTTTTACGAGGAAAATCTCTTTATGGCTAGGGGAAAACCACAATAGACGAAAATGACTGCAAAAATCAACTATATTCTCAATTATGCTATATAAACTAAGATGCTATCAAGACAAGATAAAAGGTCTACCTTGTCCAAACGTTCGATGAAGTCCACCATTGAGCACTTGACCCAAAGCAATATACCTGCAACTAGTCCTCAACAACCAATCAAAGCAAGCATATGGTGAAAATATATGATGTTAGCACATTCAATAACATAATCCATTAATATACATAACTAATATGCCCATGGAATAATAATTCAAATATTTGTGAGATATCAATTGGATGGGAAAAGAGTATTTCTATTAACATATGATTAGAAAAAGTGAATAAGTTACAGACTTTCATGTCAATATGGTTTGGAACCAAGAAACTAAGTTCCTTCCAGCTGAGCCTCCACCACTTCAATCCTCCACCAAAGGAAAGATCATAGAAGAAAGTAACTTTTCTCTCAAAGTTGAATTATTTCTCCTCTTTTCCATAGCTCAGAATTGGACCATTTATAGCCTTCAAATGAAACTGAAGGGCTGAGTCAGAATGTTTCCAGTATATGGAAGGCCAAGGATCATTGATATCCTATTGTGACATGAAAACCTGACACCATTTTTCATTTTTGGGCACAAATCCCAATGTATGCGGGCTGTAGTGGTGAAGCCTACGTATACACATGTTGTATTGTAGGAAAGGTTCATATATGTGAAAAAAATGTATTTTTACCTCTAGGATTTGCAAAAAAGGGATAAAAATTCTGCATAGGGAAATGGAAAAAGGCCTACTTTGCAAGATTGCATAGGGTGAGGAAAATATTTCTCACTCAACTATGTTTCACAGGAATGAAAGTTTTTCTCACTCATTTCATTGTAAATACCATTTTATTGTTCCTGTCATGAGTGGGTGACTTTTATCAGTGGTTGAAGCCTGAAGAGAAGGCCCTAAGCCCCTGATCAATTGTCACTAGATTTACATTTACAATAAAACTAATTAGAATGAAGAAAGTACTGGAGAATAGGATTCAAGGCAATAGGTAGTTGGTTCTTGGCACCTCACAATCAGAACACCATCCCCAAGTGGAGCCACTGTTATAAACCTATATTTCATAGTATCACCTGGTGATTGAAATTTCTTATATTTCATTGTAAATTATATTTCATTTTGCAAATTATTTACAAAAATAAAAATAAAAAGAAAAGCATAAAAATAGAAAAAATGAAAAGAGGGTACAAAAGAAAAAGAAAAAAGAAAAAAGAAAAAGAAAACAAAATAAAATAATAGAAAAAAGAGAAAAATATAAAACCCCATCAAAAATAAATTTAGTTTGAATCATACTATATAATCACGATCAAACTTGTTGAATTTATGTTGATAGGTTAGAGAATAAGTTTGGTCAAACATTTTAATCTTGACCAAATTAGTTAGGTTAGAGTAATAATTAATCCAACAGTCTAAGATAAATTAATATGTTAGATGCCTAGGTTAGTAGATAGGTTAGTGATGTCTGTCTCATGAAAAATTGAAATGGATTTTGAAATATACCCTTGGTTGAATAAATTTGGGTATTTCTAGCTTAGGAAAATAATGTATGATGTAAAAGGGGAAAACAGTAAGCCTAACGCTACCTAACACATATTGGTATCCTAAGTTTACTAGTGGAAAAGACCTTTTGTCATGTAGTGGATAATTCCCGCACATATTGTCAGTGGTGGCATCCATCAGCGCCTAGATCAACGATCCTCAATGCTTTTTGGACACCTCCCCCCTCGACCTTTATGCCTTTAATGGTGGGGGCGGGGTCCAAAAAGTGGTTTCCCCCTATGTTGGTCCCACCTAATGCGATGCTCTCACAACATTTCAGACCCCCTCCTCCGAAATCTGCTTACCACCTACACCCCCCTCCAAAATCTACCCAAACCACCACCCAATACCACTCACCTCACTCTGCCACCATACCCTATTTCTACCTGCCATATGTCCCATCCTACATAGTCGTTACCCAATTAAAATGCTCCCCATGACCGTTAAATTCCCCGTCACCACCCTGCACCATAACAGACACCTCCAACACACTGTAAAACCCCGTTTCATCACCTTGTAACACCATTTTCTGATACAGACACTGTGGACACCGCGTCGAAACAAGTTATCAAGCTAACTGCCACAACATCTCACTGTCAATAGGCACATTTTACCTAGGTAATCACAATTCCGCCATTAATTTACCTTAATATCTATTAATCATGGCCCCCAAGGAAAAATATGTTGATACGTCTAAGAACCTGATCCTTCCCCCTTCTGTCGACCTGGACCACATACCTCTGGCGGATAAAGACTACAAAATCATAGTGTCGAGGTGCGAATTCTACTTCTTCGAATTGCACTCTTGGCTAAAAGACATATTTTTGGACCACAGTGATGTGATTGGACTATGGGAGTCCAATTTACCTCTGTATATGTTCCCACAAAATCACCATTTCCCTGAATTCACCCTCAGATTCCAATCTCGCTATTCTCCCAGCCAAAGGGCCATTGTTTCCTCCTCTCGCGAAACCTTGTTCACAGCCACCTCTGAATCCATTGACCAGATGTTGTAAATCCCAATAAATGACTCTGTGATCCCTTTTTTTATTAAAGCACTAAATGACCTATACCAGAAGCTCACCTTCCCCCAAAGAGCCTAGATGTTTGAGATTTTTCTACCAAAAGACACCCAATATCCCAAGAAAAATCCCCCTTATTCATCCTCCATCCTCACTGTCAAATCCAACCAAATCATTTCCATACTTTGTTACCTTTTAGGTTATTACTCATATAAATGGGTAGATGAGCCTACTCTAGGTTTTCTATCTATCTTTTCCACAGAAGAAAGAGTTTCAACTAAATTCAATTTCAATCAATTCCTAGATGATAATATAGATGATCAACTTTTCAGGTTTCCAACTGAAGTAATTTTCATATAATCCTCAGTTTTGGTTTACATGTTCTTGTTTTTTCAGTCAGATGGATTCCCATGTGCACTTCATAAATTAAACCAGGAAGGAAAACCACAGTCAATGACCTCATGGAGCTAATTGGTGAGGAAATATTCAACAAAGTACAACTTCAAGGACTTCACAGACCAGTTCTTTCACCCAGTAGTTTTCATGTTGAATAAAAACGCAAAGCCAAGGATCAATGAATAAATTCAGAGAGTATTGCACCTTTCTGATCAAGCTAATACAGGGGATTAGTATTTATACCAAAACCACACAGACATAAGAGTGTATGGGTGTGAGTTGCCACCTTATAGATTTTCCAAATTCCTCCATGTTAGTATTTTTTCACTAGAATACATAAGGCAGATGGTGAACTCAGATGACATCCACTTTGTAGCAGCAAAGAAGAAGCAACAACTCAGGATCAAGAACCAGATTGGCCCTTTCATCTGCAATAATAGATAAACATGAGAAGAAGCAGATAACCTCTTGAAATAAATGAGGTTTACTCAGAGTTCCACTTGGGATTATGACCCATTTGGTGTCATCTCAGAGTTCAGAGTCAAACAAAGGATCACTCTTGTTATAGCAAGATTTGCCTCACCATTTCTATCTTACATAGAGGGCCTTTTTCCATTTCCCTATGCAGACTTATCAACCCATTCTTGATAAATCCAGAACAAAAAATATATATTTTTCCACATATACACTCCCTAACTTCTTTGCAAGATGCGTATACGCTTGCTACTCCACTACAACTCACGTATATCAAGATTTGTGCCAGAAAATACAAAATGAGGTCGGGTTTCCATGTCACGATGTAGATCTCTAATATTTGGCCTTCCATATACTGGAAACGTTCTAACTCGTCCCTTCAGTTGCATTTTGGAGGCTATAAGAGCACAATTTCGAGCTATGGAAAAAGAGGAGAAGGCATTCAACTTTGAGAGCAAAGTTACTCTAGAAAAATTACTTCGTATTGAGTCTGCATCCCTTTGTCCCTCAAGTCTGAACACAGTGTTCAGCCCCCAAGATCTTTCCTTATTGTCGAGAGGACCTCATTACCTCTTTTCTATGAGCTTGCCTTTGGTGGAGGATTGAAGTGGTGGAGACCCAATTGGAAGGAACTTGACTTCTTGGTTTCGAATCGTGAGAACACGGAAGTCTATAATGTTGATACTTCTGTTGATCAATTATTAATAGAAATACTCCTTTCCCGTTCTATCGATATCTCACAATTATATGATTATTATCCATGGGCATGTTTGTAATGTTTATTAATGGATTGTGCTATGTGATGTGTTAACTCATTTTATATATTGTCACTATATACTTGCATCGCTTGTTTGTTGAGAACTTCTTGCAGGTGTAAAGCTTTGGGTCAAAGTGCTCAACGGTGGAATGACATCAAATGATTGGATCGAGGTATGCTTCTTCCTCGTATTGCACATTAGTTTATATAGCACATGTTGGAATTGAGTTGATTTCTGTAGTCATACCTATCTGTTGTGGTTTACCCTTGGCCATAGAGAGTTTTTCCCTTGTAACAGAATCAACGTCTCCATTGGGGATAGATCTTCCTTCTAAGGGTTGAAGTATTTTTTATTCTTATGTTGCTCTTTTTCCTTTGTGTTTCTTGTCGTATCATAGTTGGACAGATTTTGTTCACTCTGGGTCTAATTTTTTCAGCCTTTTACCCTTGCCTAGCCTTGTTTTAAAATATATATGCCCTGTTTACCCTGACAGTTGTGTATACACGCTTGTTGTCCCACTGCAAGAAGCGTATATACACCCTTTTCTCTTAAAAAGTCATGTATACCACTTCCCTTTGCTTTCTTGCTTGGTTTAGTGACTGTTGGGTAGGTTTTGAGGATCACTGAGCCTTCTTAGGTCTCTGTGGTGCCTGTTGAGATTATCTGAGATGACAGGAAACCCGTTTGGAATTGAATTTTTGGGCGGTGTCTTTCTCTTTGTTTTCCGTTTTTGATTTGTCCTTGGTAGTTGGGTTGTTTTCTTAGTTGTTTGGTATTCTACTCGAGTGATTGCTTTTATACACAGTAGAAGTTATATATCAAGTCTCTTATCAGTCCTGTTATCCCCGATATCTAGGGATAACTAGGAGATCATGTCTCGAGGCCCACATGGTCCTAGACATGGAGTACCTAGAGAAGGATTGACCTGAGCATGGCCCTGGAGGGCCCATATTTCTTCTTCTTCACCAAATTTGTCCTGTCAGTAGCAGCAGTTTCCATCACCACCGGCTTGGACTTGCTTCGGAGAGGACTCTTGCTCCATGAGGTAATTCGTCCAAGGTATCATGGTATGTGTCATGTTTGATCGTTATAACCTTCTTATATATACATTAGGTTCCTTTCATTTCTGATGACTGCTTGGATCTTACACTAATCCACTAGACCATTGTTGAGGTGATTGATGGGGTGACTTAAGCAAGCTTGTATTCATGGGTTTTGGTTAGACACCAAAGGGGATTTGCAGAGACATCGTCCGCTCCCATCATTTTTATCATTTTACATCTTATAGCCCGCTCATCCATCCCATTACACTTTGTCTTGTGGGAAGAAGGGGCTAAATGCCCAGGGGGTAAAAGCAGCTGGTAAAAGATAAAATCCATAGGAAATAAAACCTACAGATGCTTCACCCAGGGGATCTCCGAGAAGGCAATAAAAATCCTTTCGATAAGAAATTAAAGGGACCCTAAGAAAATTTATAAAACAAGACCTAACCAAGAGGATGGGAGGTCTCATCATGAGTTGGCCCATTATGTTCATAGGTATCCAGCAGTATGACATTGCCATCATCTGGTCACCACGCCAGGGCAGTGACCTTTGGTTGCATGGACAAAGGAAAGGGGGTCTCATCACGAGCCAGCCTTATCATCTCTGCGAAGATACCAATGGGTAACACTGTCAGCTCTGGCCACCAAGCCAAGGCAGTGTCCTCTGTTCATAACTTGAAATAAAAATGAAAGAAAAGCAATGAAAGAAAAAATAAAGGCAATAAAGGGCTTGGAAAAAATGCATCCATGACGGGTACAGCTCGCCTCCTACAAAGGCACCAACAGACAACACCTGCCCTTGGTATTACTGTGACTGGACATCCCTAAAAACCATATCACCTCATAAAACATGGCTTGAATAATATTCTTAGGAAACTTTCCTTATCTTGTGGGTATTAGTCCAATAGGTTATTTTGTCGGTTGCTTCAGCCTTGTATAATAGATCTGTGTAATGTCTTTGAGATTTTAGATGATATGCTAGGAATTTCATGCATGTATTTGATAAATTTAATGATGAAATATGATTGACATTGCTATGATCCCTAGGATTGATGAGCCCATGGAGGGTGTATTCTTTGATGTGCAGGACCATACCCGGCGGACAGGTACCAGTGGACCGGTACACATGGGGATATGATTAGTTCGGACCTCCATGGGGCTGAAGAGCCCATCAGATGGTTGCTGGAATGGCAGAGGCAGGACAAAGTTGTGATGAGCCCTTGCATGAAGAAGTGGAAGGACGTCCTCACCCAGGACGCTTTGGCAGAGCCCGACCTAGGGGGATCACCTACTGCAGATGAGATGATGGCTTTTGATGGACAGGACGCCACCCAGTGCAGGCTGGACGTTTTCTGGAGCATGTGGCAGTGTGCTCAGATTATTTGGCACATGTGGTAGGTTGCAGGAGCCCCAGGGGGGCCAACGTTTTGCTCCTTGGATGCTGATCTTGCCCAAAAAGGGCCAACGTCTCCCTCAGAGGGGCCTGACGTCTCCCTTTTAGCTCATAATTTTGATATTTTAGCATTTAATGTGACAAATAATGTAATATTGTTAAGTCAGTCTTGTCGGTTGTTTTAATGACCTATTTTTGTAATTAAAGGTCATTAGGATGATATAAATAGAGGATGTTGAGCCTCATTTTGGATATAACACAACTCACTCTCTTGTGAGAGACTTCTTTTTAGTCTTTTGTCTTGTTATTGGCTCTTGGAGTTGAGGTGCTACACTTGGGAGGATTATCTTTGGCATGCATATGGTGTTTTTATCATTGGAAGGTGTTACAACTAGGGTTTGATAAGCTCTTCATTGATTTGTAAGTGTTTTTCTCATACAAAACTTCTTGATTGAATGGTTGTAGTTTAAAATTCTTACATGTATAGTTACATTGTTATTATTATGCTTAATCATTGAAACCCTAGGGAGCAAGAACACAAGTAGGTCCTTGCTTTATGTCCCCATGATAAAAACTTGTTTAGCCATTTGATTAAGAAGAACATAGCCTAGCCATTGCTACACTAGTTCTCCTTTTTCTTGAGTTAGTTTGAAACATAAATTGAAGAAAGAAGACGTCCTAGGACTAATTGATTTTACACCTAGGGCTTGACTCTTAGGGTTTGAAGAGCCTTGGCTCTACAACACTTTTCAGCCCTAGATTTATGTTTTAAAGCTAGCCGTTTTTCCAAAGAGTCTTAAGGAAAGAGGGAGGAGCATGAGGCCTAGCTTAAGCTACACCGGAATGAGCCTCCTCCCCTTAGGGTTTTGACTTGGTGGCCTTGCCATTGCAGCACCATTAAGCCTAACTCTCCCGTCCTTAGGTTTAAATATTCCCAAGCCTTTACCCTCTCTCTTTGACTCCATTTACCCAAGGCACTAGTCTAAAATTGTAGCGTTGAACCTTTCATGTTAAAACAATCTTTCAAATTCTTTTAAATTGAAACCCTAACTAACCCTAGCGACTTACTAACCCTAACTAGTTGATGACGTCTTGCCTCTTTTTAACCTTTGCTTGGTACTAAAGTTGCAGCTAGGTCATCTAAGGATAAACTTTGAGTTGTTGATCATTTTCATTGGCTGAAATAGCAAAACGTTCTTCTCATTGTCTATCAAAACTAACATAGATTAGGGATGATGTCACCCTTGTAGCATAGTGATGCAGCAACAAAAATATATATGTATATATGAGCACATTTAATGCGTTGTGATTACATAAGAATTGATTTTATACATTGAATGCAAGTATCATTTTGTATTTGTTGAAGAAGTAATACTATAAGCCATTGTCTTTGTTTTGTAATCATTGACTTCGTCAATAATTACATTTATCATTGCTCATATATATATTGAAGATAGTCATTAGCAATTGAAGTACTAACCACTGCATGCACATTTTAGTTTTATCTGCCTTGTCTCGCAAACAGGTGCCTTCTCAGTGGAATACCTTCATTTTGACTATCTCTCTTGGTAGTAATATATGAAAGTAAACCCTCATCTTGATCCTTTAGACCTTAAGACCTTTCAAAACCCCAGATTACTAGGGACGTCTCCCTTGGGATTAGCCACCCTGAATAGAAAGAGCTCCCCATCGAGGTGACAGTGGGTGGGGAAGCTCCTGTTACGCCAGTTTGAGTCTTACCTCCAAGCCACTAAAACTATCCCACAAACTGATCAATAACATTTTGGCACTGTTGCCGAGGAACACTGAGTCAATCTTCCTCAATGACAAACCTTTGGTAAGCCTTGCCTCAGAGACTTTTTCTTACAAGCTTACCTGGCGACTCCACTACCTTTTTCCCCCTATTCTTTGGTAGTTTCGAGAAAACTATATGGCGACTCCACTGATGATGAAGCCAACAATGACTTCACAATGGGACCCAGGAAACTACAGACCTTTAGATATGAGTAAAATCCCGAGATATCCCAGAAAAATACCTCCCATCTATGAGTTTTTCCTCCCTCGTTTTGCTGGTATCAATGGAGAATGTCCCGAGTCTCACATGAGAAGATTTTGGGATTTCTTCCAATCCTTCCCTATCAGCGACAAGGCTGAAGACTTGGTGATGAAACTCTTCTTTGCCTCTCTACATGGAGAGGCCAGAAGATGGTATGCTAACCTTCCAGCTGCCAGCATCACTTCTATGGAACTTTTTGAAGAAGTTTTCCTTGCAAAGTGGACCATGAAATTAGAGGATATACAATCATTGTTGAAAGAGCTTGAACGCATAAAACAAAAAGAGTCTGAGATTGTCAGAGCTTTCTGCGCTAGGTTCCAGAAAGTGATTTACCAGATTCCTCGAGGCCATCGTCCTGAAGAGAAATACCTCATCTACCTCTATACTAATGGACTTAAGGGACATTTGAGTTTCCTTCTAAATAAGAAAAAGCCAAAAAATATTCTAGAAGATCATGACATGGCCATTCAAATTGAAAAGAGTCTTTTCATGACCAAGACCGATGCCATGGACACTCTTAGCTTGATAAAACTAGTTTCTTCTGGAACCTTTGTCGAAAATCCACGGGAGAGAAAGGAAAGAGTTTTCAACCAGCAGAATGAGGACGTGATTAAGGAGCAAGAACTTGAGCAAGATGATGAAGTGTCCACCTGTGCTCCTCCTGCCGATGAAGTCATCCAAGAACCCGTTTCTCCTATACAACAAAGTGAAGATGAGGTTAGTTACTTTCCACTTCAAAATTCTAATGATACTGTGTCCCTTGATTCAAATTATGAAGAGGAAAAGAAAACTTTGAACAAAGTTGATGGTCCTTGTTGTGCAATCAAAGAAATAGGCCGTCCTAGTGACGAAGAAGGATTAATCCCCGAGGATGAGACCATAGTGCATGCCGAAAATACCAAAGTCTTCGAAGTTCGTGTGCAAGAAGAAATAGTGAGTTACCCTCCTTTCCTAATTTTTGATGATGCTTTACCTTGTGATGAAAAGGAGGAGGAGGATGAATTTTCAAATTTTTCAAATCCTGCATGCTATGACACAGATAGTGACACTGTTGATAATATTGATGAGTTCATACGTGTTGGGAGACGTAGGTGGGATATAGTTGGTTATGACCTGGATCCCATCTATGACACTGAGAGTCATCTCCACTTGTTTCCCTTACAATTGTCATAGCAGATTACTTCCAAACAATGGCAACAAGGAGATGAGGTTTTTACTTGTACCTTTCAAAAAACCAAGGATGACCTAGTACCTCTTTCCTCTGATTATTTTCAGTCTTACCTTGAGATTTTTGATGAGTACCCTTCTGAGCATTTGGATTCTTTTCATGAGGATGATTGCCAACCACCACTGTGCTCAGATTTTAATACAAGTAAGGACATTGTTTGCCTAAAGAAGGTTTCTCATGATTTTTCACCCCAACCACCTGTTGTTACCTTGCCTTACTTTTCCATTAAAGGTGTAGTTGGAAATTACCTTTTTTATGTTGAGTTTCCTCCTGGGCAACCCTAAACTCCAAGGGTTGGTTGAGTAATACTAGCTCCAATCAGTTTTTCAACTTTCCCTGGATAATTTGCCAGTCGTCTACTAAACCTTTGTCAATTCTTTCCTTGACTCTAGAGCATGAAGATGTCCTAGGTAACCAGTTTACAGGCCCTTTGAGTCGGTTTTCTAAACCTTGTATTTTTCATGACCCTTTCTTGGATAGGATTGAGTGTTTTTCTCAGAGATGGACTTGGCAGAATTTTGTCCCTCCCACCCGCCTCCATGAGTTAGATTCTGACTTTCCTGATGTTGTGATATATATTCTAACTCATGACAATTTTGTGCTTGATTTATCATTGTTTTGGTTTATGATGAAGCACAAAGGCAGGTATCGAGGAACGTTATTGGATTGGATTTACTGGTTGTTCGAATATACCAACATACAACCAGCAGGTAAGTACAGGTAAGAGTTTCATTTTCTATCTGCATTTATGATTGCCTTTCATGCACATGTTATAATCTTGCAGGGTGGCAATACCACCCCACCTTTTGTCGTTGATGCTTTCTTGTCAAGTGTGAGTAGGTCTACAAGTTTTGGCCAGAGATTGTTGAGGTTCTCATGCGCTCTACAGTTAGCACATGTCCCCAAGTTGGAGCCAGATGTTATCCCCGATATCTAGGGATAACTAAGAGATCATGTCTCGAGGCCCACATGGTCCTAGACATGGAGTACCGAGAGCAGGATTGACCTGAGCATGGCCCTGGAGGGCCCATGTTTCTTCTTCTTCGCCAAATTTGTCCTGTCAGCAGCAGCAGTTTCCATCACCGCCGACTTGGGCTTGCATCGGAGAGGACTCTTGCTCCATGAGGTAATTGGTCCAAGGTATCATGGTATGTGTCATGTTTGATCGTTATAACCTTCTTATATATGCATTAGGTTCCTTTCATCTCTGATGACTACTTGGATCTTACACTAATCCACTGGACCATTGTTGGGGTGATTGATAGGGTGACTTAAGCAAGCTTGTATTCATGGGTTTTGGTTAGCCACCAAAGGGGATTTGCAGAGCCATCATCCACTCCCATCATTTTTATCATTTTACATCTTATAGCCCGCTCATCCATCCCATTCCCCTAGTCCGTCCATTAGGATGACCTTTGAGGGTTACACTTTGTCTTGTGGGAAGAAGGGGATAAAGGCCCAGGGGGTAAAAGTAGATGGTAAAAGATAAAATCCATAGGAAATAAAACCTAGAGATGCTTCACCCAGGGGATATACGAGAAGGAAATAAAAAGCCTCTCGATAAGAAACTAAAGGGACCCTAAGAAAATTTATAAAACAAGACCTAACCAAGAGGATGGGAGGTCTCATCACGAGTCGGCCCATTATGTTCATAGGTATCCAGTAGTATGACATTGCCATCATCTGGTCACCACGCCAGGGTAGTGACCTTTGGTTGCATGGCCAAAGGAAAGGGGGTCTCATCACGATCCAACCTTATCATCTCTGCGAAGATACTAGTGGGTAACACTGTCAGCTCTGGCCACCAAGCCAAGGCAGTGTCCTCTGGTCAGACCTTGAAATAAAAATGAAAGAAAATCAATGAAAGAAAAAATAAAGGCAATAAAGGGCTTGGAAAAAATGCATCCATGACGGGTACAGCTCCCCTCCTACAAAGGCACCCATAGACAACACCTGCCCTTGGTCTTACTGTGACTGGACATCCCTAAAAACCATATCACCTCATAAAACATGGCTTGAATAATCTTCTGAGGAAACTTTCCTTATCTTGTGGGTATTATCCCAATAGGTTATTTTGTTGGTTGCTTCAGCCTTGTATAGTAGATCTGTGTAATGTCTTTGAGATTTTAGATGATATGCTAGGAATTTCATGCTTGTATGTGAAAAATTTAATGATGAAATATGATTGACATTGCTATGATCCCTAGGACTGATGAGCCCATGGAGGGCATAGTCTTTGATGTGCAGGACCATACCCGGCGGGCAGGTACCAGTGGATCGGTACACATGGGGATATGATTAGTTCGGACCTCCATGGGGCTGAAGAGCCCATCAGATGGTTGTTGGGATGGAAAAGGCAGGACAAAGTTGTGATGAGCCCTTGCATGAAGAAGAGGAAGGACGTCCTCACCCAGGACGCTTTGGCAGAGCCCAGCCTAGGGGGATCGCCCACTGCAGATGAGATGATGGCTTTTGATGGCCAGGACGCCACCCAGTGCAGGTTGGACATTTTCTGGAGCATGTGGCAGTGTGCTGGGATTATTTGGCACATGTGGCAGGTTGCAGGAGCCCCAGGGGGGCCAACGTTTTGCTCCTTGGATGTTGATCTTGCCCAAAAAGGGCCAACATCTCCTTCAGAGGGGCCAGACGTCTCCCTTTTAGCTCATAATTTTGATATTTTAGGATTTAATGTGACAAATAATGTAATATTGTTAAGTCAGCCTTGTCGGCTGTTTTAATGACCTATTTTTGTAATTAAAGGTCATTAGGATGATATAAATAGAGGGCGTTGAGCCTCATTTTGGATATAACACAACTCACTCTCTTGTGAGAGACTTCTTTTTAGTCTTTTGTCTTGTTATTGGCTCTTGGAGTTGAGGCGCTGCACTTGGGAGGATTATCTTTGGCATGCATATGGTGTTTTTATCATTGGAAGGTGTTACAACTAGGGTTTGATAAGCTCTTCATTGATTTGTAAGTGTTTTTCTCATACAAAACTTCTTGATTGAATGGTTGTAGTTTAAAATTCTTACATGTATAGTTACATTGTTATTATTATGCTTAATCATTGAAACCCTAGGGAGCAAGCACACAAGTAGGTCCTTTCTTTATGTCCCCATGATAAAAACTTGTTTAGCCATTTGATTAAGAAGAACATAGCCTAGCCATTGCTACACTAGTTCTCATTTTTCTTGAGTTAGTTTGAAACATAAATTGAAGAAAGAAGACGTCCTAGGCCTAATTGATTTTACACCTAGGGTTTGACTCTTAGGGTTTGAAGAGCCTTGGCTCTACAACACTTTTCAGCCCTATATTTATGTTTTAAAGCTAGTTGTTTTGCCAAAGAGTCTTAAGGAAAGAGGGAGGAGCATGAGGCCTAGCTTAAGCTACACCGGAATGAGCCTCCTCCCCTTAGGGTTTTGACTTGGTGGCCCTGCCATTGCAGCACCATTAAGCCTAACTCTCCCGTCCTTAGGTTTAAATCTTCCCAAGCCTTTCCCCTCTCTCTTTGACTCCATTTACCCAAGGCACTAGTCTAAAATTGCAACGTTGAACCTTTCATGTTAAAACAATCTTTCAAATTCTTTTAAATTGAAACCCTAACTAACCCTAGCGACTTAATAACCCTAACTAGTTGATGATGTCTTGCCTCTTTTTAACCTTTGCTTGGTACTAAAGTTGCGGCTAGGTCATCTAAGGATAAACTTTGAGTTGTTGATCATTTTCATTGGCTGAAATAGCAAAATGTTCTTCTCATTGTCTATCAAAACTAACATAGATTAGGGTTGACATCACCCTTGTAGCATAGTGACGCAAAAACAACAATATATATGTATATATGAGCACATTTAATGCATTATGATTACATAAGGATTGATTTTATACATTGAATGCAAGTATCATTTTGTATTTGTTGAAGAAGTAATACTATAAGCCATTGTCTTTGTTTTGTAATCATTGACTTCGTCAATAATTACATTTATCATTGCTCATATATATATTGAAGATAGTCATTAGCAATTGAAGTACTAACCACTGCATGCATGTTTTAGTTTTATCTGCCTTGTCTCGCAAACAGGTGCCTTCTTAGTGGAATACCTTCATTTTGACTATCTCTCTTGGCAGTAATCTGTGAAACGAAACCCTCATCTTGATCCTTTAGACCTTAAGACCTTTCAGAACCCCAGATTACTAGGGACGTCTCCCTTGGGATTAGCCACCCTGAATAGAAAGAGCTCCCCATCCAGGTGACAGTAGGTGGGGAAGCTCATGTTACGCCAGTTTGAGTCTTACCTCCAAGCCACTAAAACTATCCTACAAACTGAGCGATAACAAGTCCATGCATTTTATTTTTAATACATTGAAAAAAAGGAAAAAATAGGTATTTTGCATTGGTTGGTATTTTTGTCTTGGAACCTTTATCATTAGCTTAGCACATTTAGTGAAAGATTGCATTTTACTTCTGAGTTGCAGAGTTAAAATTTAAGATTGCACTGTTTTTTAGCATATCATTCATTGAAAAGTTAAAGTTAGGCTTTGCATTATATCTATTTTTATTTTTATGCAGAGTCATAACACCATCAGTTTCATTTCCATACCTTGTTGAGTAATCACGGCCAATAAAATTTATGATTTAAACTAAAATTGATTAGTAACGATTTTATTGTTTAGGGTGCACAAACTAGCCTAGGATTTAGTACCTTCGAATAGGATTTTGTGAGTAAACTTCTCCAAGACAATTAAATCAACACATGTTTCTGAGACAGGAAGTTGAGAAATCCATTGTATAATTGGTAATATCGGGAGGCTCCGCTCACACCGGAGTTAAGCATGAGTTCGGGCGAAGTTTGTTGAAGGGATGAGCCCTGGATACTCACCTAGCGTCGGAGATATTTCTGTGGATTTATTCATATCTGGGGGTCTTGCTAGTATCCATACCTCTGTGAGAGGCAATACTTTCAAGGTTTTGGGCTTTTCTACCCTGCCCATACGGTAATCCAGACTTACGATTATTCGTCTATGCATCGATTATATAGTGGTTGATTAGTTGCTTGACTTAGGTTTCTCATAGGTTACTTGCAGGGGTTATTCTGCTTGTATCCTAGGTCAGATAGGGGTCGGACGACACATAACCTTTATAGAGGATTACCTCTCTGGGGGGATCTGACTGACTGGTTGTTAAGTCTATGAGGGCCCTTATAACTGATTATGTTACCTCCAAACTTTAGCAGGGAGTCTCAGGTCCCTTCTGGACGAGGCATACCTTCTTTAGCGAGGGAGGCCACTCAACCACTTTAGCCCGTTTGCATGCATATTAGCCAATTGAATTTTTGGTATTCTCTTTGATTACTAGTTGGCCCTAGGACTCTATTTTTTTGTTTCATTATCATGGATAGTGAAGTGCCTTTTACTCCTCCATTCATCGCTACCCCCCCCCATGATGCCTCCTCATTTCATTGGGGCAGACCCTTCTATTTTTTACAATGGTATGCCCGATTACAATGCTCAATCTGAACCTTGGGTCTCTAGTCATTTTTCTGTTGATATCCCTTCCCACATGCAACCCCCTCCCTGGTCTACTTATACGAATCCTAGCATTGGACCCAGGGGCACCATTGCTCCCATGCCCACTTCTTCGTTTGATATGAGTCATGTTCCCATGGGAGGTTGGAACCTGCCACCTTATGGATCCAATACTAGCTATGCTCTTTCAGGATCCAGTGCTCATATGGGTGCTTATTACACCCCGCCCATGTATCTTTCATCTGCCATGTCGGTCCCTTTAAACACTTTTTCTACACCAGGTCCTCAAGTACCCCTAGGTCTTTAGTATGGGGAGAATCAATTTTATAATTCGGGCTACCCTCCTTATGGGACACCCTCACAAGGGGGCAACATATATCCTCACTCAAATAATTCTTATCCTACCTTGGTCTCTTTGCAGACCTCGGTGATGATGCCCGTCCAAACCTATTCAGACCACCTTGGCATAAACCACCATGTTTCTGGGCTCGGACAGGGGGTATACCAGGATCCTTTATGGCCTGCAATGCTTCAGAATCAATATTTTCTGGGACCTTGGAATCAAATACCGCAATCTATCACTAGCCCAACCATTGTAAGCCTCAACAGTGCACCATCGCCCACCTCTACTAGTCATGTCGGAGATGAGCTGACACTTTCTACAAATCATGTCAACAACTCGCTTCCAACCTTTGCCAATTATGTTGGGGGCACCATCCTTTTCACCCAGGATCATAGACGTGTCATGTCTACGACTCCTATTCATCATACAGGAGACGTCTCTCTTTCCTCGGCTAGTCCCATTGAGAAACCTAAACGTCTCAGACGTAAGCCTAAATTCCTTTGCAGTACTTGTGAAGGAAGACATCTTAATTGCTTGTGCCTAGTGACTATCAGGATACCAGAGGCATGGGGCTCATCCAAAATCCCTTCGGACTCCAAGACACCCATGCTTCCTCCTCCCACCACTTCACCTTTAATGATCCCTACGGTCTCACTGCCGATATTTTCCTCTGACCTCACCCCCTCCATGGAGGGTGAAGCGGCTCCTTCCCCCATTACCATGCATCCTCTTCAACCTATAATTGAAGAAGTAACCATGCCAATGCCATTTATGGTCAAACTAACTCTCCTTGAAAAGAGTGATGCATCCTCTAGTCACGTCATCAACATTCCAAGTATTCTCCCTTATGAACAAGAGAGATTCATTCTTCCTCCGAATACTCTCTCTCTGAGTTCTGATGAGGTCCCCTTCGACTAGGAAAACCTGATAGGACATCCCATACCCCCACCGATGTCTATTCCACTAAGAGACATTATTCGAAGCATAACAGAGACTATGTACTCCGTTAGCACTTTCTCCTCCTTGACTTAGAGAGCTTTAGGCTTTCCCAAGCTTTTGTCAGCTATCCGCATGATACTAACTTTCGACAGGACGGGACAGGAACCTTGGCCTCCCCCTTTACATGTTGATTAGAACTAAACACGAGTCTTAGTTAAGCTCTTTTCTAACTCGTTATTAAAAATTGAAAAGATCACCGACTGATTTGTCCCTTTCACACTCGTTAAAATTGGATTTGAAAGATCACGAGTCTTAGTTAATCTCTTTTCCGACTCACTATCAAAAATGAAAATATCATCGAGTGAACTTGTCTTTTTCACACTCATAAATTGGATTTGAAAAGACGTCTATTTGGCACAAGTTTACCCCTTTTTCACACCAAGTAGACTAAAAGATATAAAAAAGGACATTTTTTGGCGTTAAATTGTGATTGCATCTCATGCCCTTGCTTGCAGTATTGAACCTTTAGCCAGTTCTCGCTTTGCATTATAAACCATGGTCCAAGAAGTTTGCATCCTCAACCAAGCAGAGCCTTGTTTATATCATTCACAATTTGACACCCTATACCCTGAAGGGAACATCACCCTGAGTGTCCATCTCCCTCATGCATTTCCTTACATTGAGCATAGGTACGTTCCACTGCTGGAACTAGTTTTGCTTACTTGCGACACTTGTTCCCTCCTCTGTATCATAGCATTCACTTTTTATGAAAAAACAAAAAAAGATGGGTGGGAAGGGAGTACTATATTGTAATTTGCAGCAGTCATGTCGCCTTTGAACAAAGCACAAAGTTATTGAATCCTTGCGTCATCATAATTTTGGGTTTAAGCATGGCCTTAGGAAGTTGATCTCGTTACAAAAGTTTCTCTACCGACTGGTTAATCTTCCAGTCAGTATAGAGAACATTATGGATGCCTCCTGCATCTAGTTGTCACATCATTAAGTCTATGTTGCCAGAGTCCACCATATGTCTCCTACTCTTGTTCAAAGGAATTCTATCCACCTGTGTCAGCCACTCCTCAGAAATCTTGACTTTGCATGTCGGGCATACCCTTAGTTTGTCTCAGAATCACATGATACTTTGGTCTTATGATGCACCCTGAACCTAATTTCATCATTGGTAGGTCACCTTGAACCCAACAATCGACATTTCATCATGGGTCATTGAATGGGTGGTTTCCCTTGTGTTCGACGACAAGACATCTATTAACACTTTGGGATTCATGCAGTGTCATGGATGCCACTATCCTTATTGGTGGTTTCCTCGACTTTGTCAGCAATTTTCATCATTGGCTGCTATTCAGAGGGTCTTTTTCGTGTACCACTTGCATTTGGCACACGCGAAAGACGCACAGGGTCGTTGGTTCGAGAACATGTTCTTCATCCAATATCCACCAAATCATGAAGCTCTTGTTTTTTTCCTCGTGCTGACTGATGAGAGATGCCTTAATGATCTCCTTTCAACGGGTCTCTTTCCATCGACTTCAGCTCATCTATTTTGGATACGAGACCTATATTTTTATGAGTACCTTGAGGCTTTCAGTCATTAGTGGCAGGCCCTCTCACCATTGACATATGGGAATACATCAATGTCCCCTGATCAATGAAACTCTCAAGTATTCGACACTAGCTCCTTTATTCACATGATGTACTTGGTGCCTTGATACCTACTTTCATCATTGGCAGGTTGTCTCGCATTTGTTAACGGTATACCTCAATGACCGGTAATCAAACGATGTCTCATCGTGTTCGACCTAAACTCATTTATTCACATGATGTATACTTGCACCATTGGCGGATTGTATTGAAGACTTGAAGACATCACTTTGTGAATGCAACTTTCCTGAGTTGTTTCTTCCATTTCATTGGACTAGTACTTATTTGAATTTAGTGATCATGGGAGATTAGATTGTACTCCATGGTATACAGATCTCTTCAAATTGATTTTGATATTGGTTTCACTGGGCCTTGTTCATGACTATGATAGCTATTGGCATGTAACCGCATTTATACTTGCCTACTCATGGCCATGAACACTTGTTGGTGTATTTTCCACATGGATCTGCATTGTATTCTTGGCATCCATGTATGCAAAGTTAGTACATAATGTAATGAGAAATTGAGTTCATCCAGCTGGTTCTCTACCACTCCACTTCTGGGTTATTTATAATGTATTTCGGCCATCGTAGATACTCCTCTGATCTCACACATTAGGGGGCATCTGTTATAGCAAGATTTTCCTCACCATTGCTATCTTGCACAAAGGGCCTTTTTCCATTTCCCTATGTAGACTTATCAACTCCTTTTTGATAAATCCAGAACCAAAAATATATATTTTTCCACATATACACTCCCTAACGTCTTTGCAAGATGCGTATATGCTTGCTACTCCACTACAACTCGCGTATATCAGGATTTGTGCCAGAAAATACAAAATGAGGTCGATTTTCCATGTCACGATGAAGATCTCTGATCTTTGGCCTTCCATATACTAGAAACATTTCGACTCGGCCCTTTAGTTTCATTCTGGAGGCTATAAGAGCACAATTTCGAGCTATGGAAAAAGAGGAGAAAGAATTCAACTTTGAGAGAAAAGTTACTATGGAGAAATTACTTCATATTGAGTCTACATCCCTTTGTCCCTCAAGTATGAACACAGTGTTTATCCCCCAGGCTCTTTCCTTATTGTCAAGAGGACCTCATTACCTCTTTGCCATGAGCTTGCCTTTGGTGGAGGATTGAAGTGGTGGAGACCCAGTTGGAAGGAACTTGGTTTCGAATCATACCGATACGAAAGTCTGTAATGTTGATACTTTTGTTGATCAATTATTAATATAAATACTCCTTTCCTGTCCTATCGATATCTCACAAATATATGATTATTATCCATGGGCATGTTTGTAATGTTTATTAATGGATTGTGCTATCTAACGTGTTAACTCATTTTATATATTGTCACTATATACTTGCATCGCTTGTTTGTTGATAACTTCTTGCAGGTGTAAGGCTTTGGGTCAAAGTGCTCAATGGTGGAGCGACATCAAATGATTGGATCGAGGTAGGCTTCTTCCTCGTATTTCACATTAGTTTATATAGCACATGTTGGAATTGAGTTGATTTCTGCAGTCATACCTGTCTGTTGTGGTTTACCCTTGGCCATAGAGAGTTTTTCCCTTGTAACAACTCTTTATGCTCACACATAGAAGCCATAGGTGGAGAAATACATGAACCAGACAGAGTGGCAAGAGAACACACTGCTAGAAATAAAGGAACAATATGCCCCTGTAATTGCCTCACATACTAACACACCTCAAAATAAAGAAGAGAAGATATCAAGAAAGGAGGTCTCTCCTTCAGTCACAAAGGTATCAATCAAGAACTTCCAAGTTTACAAAAAAAGGGCCAAGACTAGTCATGCACCAGATTTTCTCAAGGAAGGAGAAATGCAGTCCACCATAGTCCAAGCTTATGAGAAAAATTTAGCAACTTCTTCAGGCCTAGTTATTTTCTCATCTCTGTATTCCTTGTCTGTTGTTCCCAATAGAGGCTCCTGACAGAAGATTCTTTCTTCTTCGACTGATAGTAGATTCACTTGAAAATTCATTTCATATTATTGGGTGAGAGGTACATCAGACGAGAGAGGGGCGAAATTCCCAAAATCCGAATCGCAGGAGTATTTACCTAGCACGGGGAAATATGTTGATGAGGGTTCGTTGAAAGCTTCTAAATCGATGAAAGTATGTTTGAGATATCTTTCCCTATCGATCCTAATCAAGTTTGTATGACCCTTTAATGGAAACTAGAGGTGATCCCAGTCTATACTAAAGTATCCATTCAATTTCTTAGACCAATCTCTACTAATTAGCAGTCCATAAGCCTCTGGGATATCTACTACAATTATGTCAATTACTTGAAAAAATTCCGGGTATCTAGCCATTCTGATCATGACATCTTTAAGTTCCCCAATAACTTTTACCTGAGTCGTGTCTAGTTGTATAACGTGTTTATCACTTTTGAGAAGGATTGCGTTCAATTTCTTGCATATTGACAATAGCATGGCATTGGACGATGCCTCTGAATCGACTAAGCAATTATGAAGGTTTCTATTAAAGACTTTAATTGTTAAAAGAAAAGGTGGGACAAAAGGCTTTCCTCTTTTTTTTGAAGAGAAAGCATTTTTTGGACACATTGAGCACATTGAGAGGGGGGGTGAATCAGTGTAGGGATCGTTTTCACTTCCCTTCACAAAAACTCCTTAGTTAGCAATCACCATTTACTCATCACTTATTACTGACATTTATAACCAGTTGTATGTGAACATATATCAGCAACATATAAAAATGGCATATATCATCAATAAGATATCACCACAAAGAACACAAGATGTATGTGTAATTTTCTTTTTATTATGGATTAAAATCCTTGGGTTTATCAACAACAACTGAATAAAGTATCAACTCCACAAGAGCACCAACTCTACAATGCAAGACTCATCTTACACAACTCAACACCAACTAAGAAGAGGATTCAATACTCAATAGATACCAATCTATCAAAAGGTACATGAACTGTCAGTAGTGCAACACACGTATTTACATGCCCTACAAGTAGTATAGTCCGCGTATGTATGTAGCCTATATCTACTGCAGCCTGTGTATGCCTCCTAAACAACTAGGGTTTTCTCTCCTTAAAAAAATCAAATTCTCTGCAGAATTTAGTCACATCCACGTCTGCCTTTCACTGTCCAATCTGTACCATAACCAATCTCAACACATCTATGCTCTCCAACAACTTACTCATGCTCCTCAACCATACAATATGAATTCTACTTAATCATGTATAAGAAACCAGTATACTATGGCAACCATATCAGTACTGAAAACATAAGAGTGTTTCTCACTCTAATCAATCAACCAACATAACCATATCACATCAACCATACCAATAATTCCTTAAGAATTCACCATACCATAAGCAAGAGTATCCATAAAAACAATCATGTAACCATACCATAACTTCTATGGAAGATCTGAGCCCATAAAATACAGATTTGGAACTTGCTTGAGCCTTGAGGAACTTGACACCAACTCACACTCAAGTCTCCATAACTTTCTTCAACTCTATGCGCTCTGATCTCCTCAAGCCCGCATGTGTACACGCCCTACCTTACTATAGCCCGCATATGTATGTGCTTTGGCTCACTGTAGCCTGCGTGCTCCTTCATAAACTAGGGTTTCTAAACTTCTGAAACTTTTTCCGTCAATATCTCAGACTTACAGAAACTTTGATGCATCCATGAGAACTTGAAATCACTCTCTTACTCATAATAGATCTTCAATATATTATCAAGAGATATGTATTTACAAGAGACCCTTGCCTCTTATTTATACTCTCCAAGTAGCTTCCTTAGAAGCATACACTAGGACACTTTGTCCATGTATCCACTTTATCCACATAACCATACGTCCACATAGCCACATTTATCCAACTTTGTCCACTTAGCCACTTTGTTCACATGGCCACTTGTCCACTTAACCTACTTCCCTTATTTTAGGGTTAACCCACTTATAACCACTTTCCATAATTATAAATTTATCCATTAACTTTATTATTAAATAATCCTCTTTGACTTCATCACTTCACATTATTATTTAAATAATTTCTTCTTTGAAAACACTTTGACTTCTTTGACCTTTTGGGGCTTCTAGCCAACATATGAGGGTCCTCCAACTTCACAAGGCCATAACTCTCAAACCGTGAGGAGTTATGTGACGTTCCACATACCACCGAAAATGGCATGATAAGCACTATCCATCTAGGATAGTTTCACTGACAAATTCACTTATCTTCATCTCATTATTCCAAAATTAAGCATGGGTTCTATAACCATACTTCTAGGATAACTCAACCGCAAATCGTCTTCCCGTGAAGGATTTCACCATAAGGGGACCACTTTGGAGTTAATCCATTTGTACTTCCTATCAATCATGAAAAGACAATAATGAGTGATCTTGACATCAATCCAATTGGAATAACCTATGACAATACATCACTATGACATTGTCCCTTTGTCATTGATTCTATGCATGACCACATGATCCAACGATCAATACATTAATGCATCCAACCATCTATGCATCATATATCAATGACAACACATCGATCCATATTCATCTATGCATGACATCATTTATCAATAACTTCACTTGACATCCATTCATTTACAACAATGACAATACATACTTCATCAATATACTATGACAAGACATTGTTCCTTTGACATGAATGACAACATGATCCAACAATATCCCCCTTTGGAATTGATGGCAATACCAACATTGATTTCAACACCAATAATTGATGGCAACTTTTGGTCCCGTGATATGGTTAAATTAATCACGATAATTAGATCCTTTTTGGCCAAATGTGTATGTGCATTTTCCTGTTTTGAAGAGTTTTTGTGTTAAATCGCCGTGATTCATATCAGGTATGCATGATTTGTGTTTTACGATGGTTTTGAGTACAATTCATCATGTTTTAATGATTCCAAGAAACTAATTCATGTTCTGTGTGTCACAGGGCAAAATCCCAGCTCGTTTTGCATCCGACACTCCATCTGGTACTCCATTCGGCACTCAATCCAGTACTCCATCCGACACTCTGTCTGATACTCGGTCCTGCACTAAAACCATGGGTGATTTGGTGGTTATCATATCGACAACCAACGATTGGCGAATCATAGACATGGGTTTTCTTTGTGCTCGTGGCCTCTAGCTAATGAGCTTCTAACAAATCAGATTGGGTTGTTATGTTGAGCGATTATTAGCTCGCCTTGTTTCTAGAAGTCATCGGTGGTTAAGACGAATTGAATGCGAATTGTTCTTTTTAGAGGAGGTCGACCCTTCCAATGGTCAACCTCTTTGCTTGTAAAAATTATAAATACCACATCAGTGGTTAGACAGATAGTTAGAGAGGGTATTAGAAGAATAGTTAAGCTCTGTTTTGCCAATTCTAGACATATTTTGCTAAAACTATGTAAAACTTTGTTTTTGGTTTTAAATGTTGAAATTGTGTTAACTGAGATCATGATTCGTCCTTGAAGAGTAGCCACGACCTGATGGGGGCCCCACCAGCAGTTTGGGTGAATATTTAGTTGGTTTGCTTGTGAATTTGCGTAGTGTAATCGTCATTTTGTTTATTTCCTATACATGAGTTTTTATTGTGTTTATTTACTGTATAAATTGTTGTTTATAATTTAATTAGTTTAGTTTAGTTTTGCAGGTTATTATGGATGCTAGTGTTAATATGCAATGATCTGTTAGTTGATAGGAAATGAACTTGCAAGTTCTTAGCTACTAACCCTTGTGTAATTAGATGATAGCTAGATTTTTCATATGCTGAAATACAGTATAAAAATAGAGTTAAAACAGAGTTTCTAGTTTATGGTTTCTTTGGCAACCTTCGGTGAATGGATAGTTGTCAATTTTAGTTTTCATTGCTAGTTTGTTTATCTAATTGCTATTTAGTTTGCTTATCTAGTTGTTAGTTAGTTTTCTTATTTAATTTCTTGTCATATGTTGAAATAGAAATAGGATTTAATTTATGTTTTATGAGTATTTTCCATTTGCAAATTTAATTCATTAAAATAGAATTAATTTAGTTTATTTCATGCAATTTCCTTTTCTAGATATAGGTTGCAATTTTAAAGTTGATTATTGAGTTTAGTTCGGTCATGAATCTAAGTAGTATGAATTTTATTAATTAGCATAGAATGCAATTGAATTAAATAGAATAGTGTTTTTATACTGTTGATGATTAATGCATGATTGAATAATCACATGGATATGATGGATAGTTGTTGTTGCTTCTATAATGGATAAGTTCTCATTGGATTGTCTAATTCACACTTTTCACTTTGCTATCGAAGTCAATATTGAGTTTATACCTCTTGAGTTATCGTTAATTGTTAAACGCCATCGTGATATTATAAGACATGAGAGACATAACCATCAACACTATATTTGAGTTTTCTTGCTTTTGTAGATTAGAGGATAGTTTCCTTGCTTTTGTAGATTAGAGAATAGTCTTCTTGCTTTCGTAGATTAAAGAATTTTTTTCTTTTCATAGATTAAAGAATAGTTGTTGATTACTTTTATTGTCATGATGCTTTGAATTTAGTAGATTAAGATTTCCTTTCATAAATTAGAAGTAATTGTGAAGTTTAATTTAAGAATAGAGTTCACTTGCTTATTAGTTTGATTAGTTTCTTATTGGGTAATTTTGATTATTTTACTTGTTGTAGAAGTTATCATAGGTTAGTTAGTTGATTGCTTGCTTGTTACTTTCTTTGATAGGATATTTTCTTGCTTGTTTATTTTCTTTAATAGGGTAGTTGACTGCTTGTTTATTTTCTTTAATAGGATAATTGCTTATTGAATTTGAGTAGGTTAATTAAAGTAGTTTGTTGTTGTTATTTCTTATTAGGTAGATAGTTTGGTTTTGCGTATTGTCATGATTAAGTTAGTTTCTTTAAGTAGGGTTTTCATTTGATTTCTTAGGACTATCCATCGATCCTTTGTTCAAAAGTTACTTGGGAAAAATAGTTTAAGTTTCTTAATAGGGTTTGATCATTAATAGTCTTTGATTGAGTATATTAGCCCTTAGATAGCCCATTTCCTTAGTGTTACACATAAAAAATACTCACTTTGATAGTGTCACAAGTGTCGTCATTACAAAGGTCGCAAGTGTCTCATTTTGCTCACAAGGTCGCAAGTGTCGCATGTTGCTCACAAGTGTTGCAAGTGTCAGAGAAAGAATGTTGCCATGATGCCTATGTCATGCCTATAACGACATGAGAAGGACACTTGAAACACCTCAAACATTTGATTTTGAAGAGGAGAAATGAGTTAGCAAACTTACAAACCTTTTTCCATCTGAAAGCACCTTAAAAAGTGAGTTTTGGAGGGGAGCGCTCCCCTATACCTCTTCTGGGAGCACTGGCGCTCCCCCTTACACTGTCTCGGAGCATTATAAAGCTCCTTTGGCCCTTTTGAGGGAGCGCTGGCGCCCCCCTTAAGTCTACCGGGGAGCACTGTAGCACTATGATGGCCCTTTTGAGGGAGCACCACCTATTCTGGGTAGTAGTTAAGTTGTTGAGATGAATGGGGGAAGGATCCTTTCATTCTTGGAAGGCAATTGGATTCGAATCGCTAGTCCAGCCATGATCTTAGGGAAGATCCTCAACTGAAGGAGGAAAATCCTCACCTTACCCAAGGATATATCAAGTTGTTAAGCCTCTCCAAAGCTATATAAGCAAGCTTTCTAATGGTGAAAGAGGATTGAAAAAAGGAGAATCACACCAAACTTATGATCTCATAAGTGGTGCTAGAACAGAGATGTTTTGGAAGAAAGAGACCTATGATCTCATAGGGAGCAATCAGTAAAGTTATTGTCATTCAGATCGTGGACCTTTTGAGCAAGGGGTAGACAAGGAGGACTTGACGAAGCTGCTGCAATACATCTACGACTGTAAGCAATGTTTTGTCCTCATTAATATAATTTGCTTGGTCTGTTTCTTTCTAATTCATGTTCAATCTCACATGAATTTGTCTCTTTAGTAGATAGACCTATTTCAGACTAATCTTGATAGAGTAGGGAGTGGTCATACTTTGTTTGTCTACAGGGATTATCGAAGAGTGAAATATTGGAGCTCAACTCGAAGCGTGCAGGGACAAACACCGGTAAAAGGTACTTCTTTTCTCCTTCCTTCTCACACACTAGTCCACCTAGATCTAAAAGGAAGTCAGTGACCATGATAATAAATTTATGTCTTAGAGTTAAGAGTCTAGCTCTTTGAGGAGATCTACCTGTCCGCAGGGAGATTTTCCTTCAACAGAAACTGGCGACTCCACTGGGGATGGAACCGAAACTTTCTTAGTTTTGTTTTTCCTCATAGGACTTGTCTTACCTTTTGTGTTCTTAGGCCTTGTTCACCCCTTCATATCTGACTGCATTTTCTGATTGACTCTTCACTCCATCACACTCAGCTTGATTGGAAAAATTTGATCAAAATTTTGGGTTTTTTGTGATTTTTTTTAGCCTGGCGCCCCCCTTCCCATGTTAGCAGAGAGCCAACACTCCCTAGAAGTGTTGGAAAGAGATTTATAATGCTCAGGTGGCCCTTATACCAGAGCACCATCCCTCTTTTGCCCAAAATCTCTTCAAAAATTGTATTTTTTGGAGGTCCAGACCCTATTTCTTCACTTGCTGAGCTGCTTTGTGATTCATGATTCTTCTTTTGACCTTTGACATGCTTCCTCCTGAGAAGTAAACACCTTGTTGTTCATATTTTATGCCCTTATTCATTCTTTTTGAGTTTTTTTTGTTGAGAGCTTGAAATCGATCCGCTGCTTTCTTCTCTCCTATCCGACTAAGCGAGAACTCTAGTGAAGGACATCAGAACTCTGTAACTCTTCTCATTTGGTTCTTTGAGGTTATATGATCCAATCTCTTTCTCCTTCCTTTTTTGTTTTTGGTTTTCTTTCTCTTGTTTGATTGCAAAAGGGTGTGTTCTTTGTGCGAAATCTGCGTTTTCTTGTCCGAATCTCCTTGATCTGAAAGGGTAGTTGGCAGGACAATTTTTTCATTGAATCGACCATCATTCGCATGAAAATGACAAAAGTACATCTTAATGTTTAGTTTGCATATTAGTTTGCATTTCTGAAATGTTGTAGCATCATACTGGATTTGATTGAGAACAAAATTGATTAGAGAGCATTCCTTATCAAGTGTTTGATAGTGAAAACGACTCTTCCTCTTTCCCTTAAATAGGTATTCATTGAAAATAAATGATTGCTTATCATATTTCATGCATATTTTTGGGAATTGAGTCATCAGTCCATCAGTTTCACTTTCGTACACCCTCTGAGTAAACAATAGCCATTAAAATCAACGCTTAACTAAAATTTATCAGACTTTTTACATCTTTGTTAGCAAACCTACATTAGTTTAAGGTGTAGGGATTTGGAATAGGTTGAAAGGATAACTTTCCAAAGCTATCAAACAAACTTAGTATCTTGAGGTACGGAGAGTCAAATCCAATTGTTGTATTGGCTTGCTGGGATCCCCCTCTCACACAGGGGTTACGCACGAGGTCACATTCAGGTGAGTTACGGAGATTATCCCTCCGTGGTTCAACTATTTGTAGTGGTCGGATCGTATATTGGGGGTCACTGGAAGGTATAGCCACGATTATGTGTGGGAGCCTTTCAAGCTGATTTCAGACTTGTTATCCTGCCCATACGTTCTAACTAGACTGTCGACTGTACCCACCCGGGGGCTGACTACGAGTTGGTGACCTTAGTAGCCACAATCTTTAGGGTCTCACACAAGGTGACAGTGAAGGGAAGTCTCACTGTACCTGGAATAGACGTTGGTCAAACTCACTCGGGCTCCTTAGAGGGTAAATCCACAATTACTGCGTGGAAGCTTGCACCAAGGCATAAGTCCGTTAAGCAGTTCACCAACGTAACTGATCAACCCACTCTGTCCCCGCCTCTTCCTATTTTGATCTCACGACATTGGATTTCATCACCAACTAGTGGTTTCATCATAGGAAGGTTTGTTTGATTGATTTCTTCTTAGATTTGTATCATGTGTTGTTTGTTTTACTTAGTGGACCTTAGGTCGAGTCAGTGTTAATGGCATCGAATCCTGGGAGTACCAATGGAGGAACCCCTTCTCCTGGGGAACCTTATACCTTTCCTTCGTTTGGAAATTTTGGTCCTCCATATGTTGCCACACTGAGTCTTCCAGGACTCACTATTGGACTACCAGTTTGGTTGTTCCCCACTCCGGTGATCCCGAATCCTCCCAATGTTTTAGTTGCACCTAATACTTTGGATGTCAATACACCACCCACACATCAACCTCATGTCAAATTTTCGCCTTCTTCATCCATCAAGTCTCCTTCCATTTATCCTTCTTCACCTAGTGAAAGCTCTAAAGAAAGTAGCCAGGTCGATCAGAAGAAGAAGAAATGGAAAGAGAAGAAGAAGAAGAACTCGAAAAGGACAAAGGCCCCAACAACATCAGATGTCGGCTCTAAGAAACCGATTACTGTTAATAGTACTAGGAGTGTTGATGAGGTCAACAAGATTAAAATGAAGAATCCAAAACCCAAATTCCCTTGCAGCCTTTGTAAGGGTGACCACTTTCTGAGGGATTTCCCCGATCTTACCCAGGTCTTAGAAATGTGGTCCTCCACATCATCAGCCTCTGTCGGTCATGTCGATGATACCCTGTCAACTAGTGATGTTCAGGTTGGTAAGAAGAAGCAAATTGTCAAGTTCCCTTGCATGTTATGTAAAGGTAATCATTACTCTCACCTTTGTCCTCGCATGGACGAGGATTCTTCTCTTTTGGAAACACTTCAACTTCCAAAAGGTTATCGTAATCTTTCCTCCGACCCATCATTGGTTGATGGACTGGTCAATCCGGTTCCATCCCCGGTCAGTCTGGTTGATCAGGTGGTCAATCTAGTTTCCTCCTCGATTGAACCATGAACCCAAGTAGCTGATCCAGTTCCATCATCGATCAACCCCACTCTTCATCAAAAGAGTGACATCAAAGTGGTCGATCTGTTTTCATCCTCAGTCGATCCCACTCTCCCGTTAGAGAGTGACACCAAAGCGGTCTATCCGTCTCCACCCGTCGACCCCATTCTTCCCTTGGGGAATGAAATTCAAGTGGTCGATCTAGTTTTTCCATCGGTTGATCCCATTCCTCCATTGTGGAATGTTAAAGTGACTAATCCATTCCCTTCCTTGGTCAGTCCCACTCTTCCTCTGAAGAGTGCCAAAGTGGTCGATCTAGTTTCGCCATCGGTTGATCCCATTCCTCCATTAAGGAATGTCAAAGTGACTGATCCAGTCCCTTCCTCGGTCAGTCCCACTCTTCATCCAAATAGTGCCAAAGTGGTTGATCTGTTTCCATCATCGATCAATCCCACTCTTCCTTTTAAGAGTGCTTGCATGGTTGATCCGATCCAATCATCAGTCAATCCTACTCTCCTTCTAGAGAGTAAACCTGATACTGCCCATGTTTTTCTTGTTAATACAAACTCTACCATGTCAGGGGGCATTCCTCCTTCTCCTATGAAACCCCCTCCAAGTACTGAAGCCATCCTTTTTTATTGGGGTGTGCTAACTGGACCTCATCTTCCTTCTCACATTCCTTTCAATATTACAGTACAGGTTCGTGGTCGGGACGTTCCTCAAACACTGAAGACGAAGGTGCTTCCATTAGTATTTTGTCTTCTGTTGCTTGGTACGCTTTGGGTTGTCCGCATCTTGCACCAGTTACACAGAATCTATTAGATTTTAATAGAAGAACTAGTCAACCTTTAGGGATCCTTCCTCATTTTCCTATAACTTTGGGATGAAAAACTGTCTTTATTGATTTCATGGTAGTCCGAGACCCCTTGGATTTTTCTTTACTCAGGTGGGATTATGTATATGCTATGAAAGCTCTTGTATCCACCCTTTTTCGTGTGATATATTTCCCTCACGATGGGAGAATTGTGACTATTGATCAAATTTAATTCATCGGCCCCGACTGGGTTACCTCCCTAAGTGGTTCCTATATGCAGACAGTATCGCCCCTGCCACATGTCAATTATGTGGCGTTGTCTCCCATGACCTCAACTTCCGATGATTTGGATCCGGTCGTTGACATGGTGATCTCTTCGGTAGGATTATTGGATCCTAATCTCCTTACCCCTATCACGACCCTCGACATGTGTTCCTTCCAGAGTGATTCTCTTCCATCCAGCGAAGATCTCTTGGAAGCCATGACCGAGTTTTGTCCCTTGACATGGTACCCTTCCAGACCATTATCCTCTCGGAAGCCATGATCAAGAAGAAATTATGAGCATAGTTTCTCTTCTCTGTGGCAAACTCGTTAAAAAATGAAATAGAGGCCCTGAGCATAGTTCTTTTCCTGTGTCAAGCTCATTAAAAAATGAAACAATCACCTCTCTTGAACCTTCTTTTCATCCACCCTTCTCCTTTTTCTCATCCAGTCGAGAAATTGGTGACGACCTCGGAGTCGGTGAATGAATCGAAGCTTGGAGGGCATGTCTCCAACCTTTGCTGATCATTCTGGAGTTAAGCCACTAGCTTTCAAGCTGGGGGCATACCGAGCTTAGTCTTTGTTCTTTCTCGTGCTCATAAATACATGAGAATGCATTTGGGTAGACTTTTATCTCTTTTTCGGACTTGTATGGATACACAAAAAGGGAACCCCCTGGAGTCTCCTTTAAGCTCTTTTCAAACTCTCTAAACATGAAAATATTGTCGAGTTATATTGCTTCCTTTCCCACTCGTTAAAAGGTTGGAAAGGGCATCTTTTGAGTGATAATTTATCTCTTTTTCGGCCTTGCGAGACTAACATTACAAAAAAGGACAACATTGGAGACATCTTTAAGTTCTTTTCAGACTCTCTAAAAGATGAAAAGATTACCGAGTGACCTTGTTCTCTTCATGCTCATTAAAGTATTTGAAGAAAACATCTGTTGAGCGATAGTTTATCTCTTTTTCGGTCTCGTCAGACTACTTTACGAAAAAGGAACTGAGAGAGCTCTCTTTTAAGTGTTTTTCCAGACTCTATAATCATGAAAAACCTTCGAGTTTTTTGTCTTTGGACTCGATAAACAAAACATCGACAGGCTCATATGGGATCGAATCCTTACTTCTTCCAGTTCGTTAAAAAAAGGAAGAGGAACTTACTGAAGGTGAGTTTTATTGAGCATGTGTTATCCTCCTCGAGCTCGTTAAATCAAAAAGAGGTACTCGTCTATCTGGATGGGGGAAAATTTGAAAGAAGCAAGCCAAGAAGTCTCTTGAGAACATTACCAAGTAATTCTTAGAGTCTCCCTTGAACACAACACTGTGTCTTTTGCACGCATTATAATCCGCTGAACCTCTACACTGAGCCAATCCTTTGAGTTTCTTTCACTCCTTTGGGTCACCTGATGTAATTCATAGCATCCAATGCATCATCAAGTTTTGGTCCATGTCATGTTTCTGTTGTTGTGCCTCAGTGTTCAAGGGAAGTATCCGCCTCGAGAGTCAACCATCACAAATATCTTGTCTCAATACCCATGTCAGACCATGTTCATTTGATCTACCAATTACATCTATGTGTCCGTTTCGTGTCATTGATGGGGGATACATCAAGGCCCTCCTTCGACGAGCCTATTCCTGTCGACTTCAACACATTATCCAGGAACTAGACTTAGAAACCAGTTATTAATTTGGGACCTGCATACCTCAATGGCAGGTTTCCTCACGTTCGATAGTGGGTTTACATCATTGACCTCTGACCGAATGATTCCACAGATGTTCGACTTCAGCCCATCCATTCACATTCATTGGAATGTACTAGGGTACCTTGGGAATCATTGACATTAATGGTGATCTCCCTCGCGCTTGTTAAAGGTTTACACCATTGACCGGTAATCAAGTGGTTTATGCCATGTTCGACATCAGGACATCTATTCACATGGTTAGATTCATACTACATCGAGATCGGTAAGAAGACCCTGGGTTGAGTGATCACTTTGATATGTACTTTTCCCAGGTTGCAATGGAGTTTCTTTTGAACTATGAAACATATACTGTTACATAGATCCACTTTGTATTGGTCGTGTCTATGTCTTGTCATCTCGTAGATCCACTGTGTATTCTTCATGGTTACGATCAATTCAGGTCATAAGAGTATAGATCCACAGTGTATTTTTAGTGGCTATACCTTTTTATCAATACAATTATGGATCCGCAGTGTATTTTATGGCAGCCATATCTTGCAAGTCTTGATCACCCAAGCATAGGTATGCCTACCTTGGGTTTGTGAAGATTCTATCAGGTTCTCCGCATCTATACCCTTTCTTGAAAATCTACAAAGCATTTCAGTTATCAGTTCCTATCTTCTAACTTCATACTTTGGGGGGAAATCTGTTACACATAAAAAATACTCACTTTGATAGTGTCACAAGTGTCGTCATTACAAAGGTCGAAAGTGTCGCATTTTTCTCACAAGGTCGCAAGTGTCGCATGTTGCTCACAAGTGTCGCAAGTGTCAAAGAAAGCATGCTGCCATGATGCCTATGTCGTGCCTATAAAGACATGAGAAGGAAACTTGAAACACCTCAAACATTTGATTTGGAAGAGGAGAAATGAGTCAGCAGGCTTACAAACTTTTTGCCATCTGAAAGCACCTCAAAAACTGAGTTTTGGAGGGGAGCACTCCCCTATACCTCTTCTGGGAGCGCTGGCGCTCCCCCTTACACTATATGGGAGCGTTATAAAGCTCCTTTGTCCCTTTTGAGGGAGGGCTGGTGTCTTTAGGAGTGTTGGTGCCCCCCTTAAGTCTACTGGGGAGTGTTGTAGTGCTCTAATGGCCCTTTTGAGGGATCGCCACCTATTCTGGGCAGTAGTTAAGTTGTTGAGATGAATGGGGGAAGGATCCTTTCATTCTTGGAAGACAGTTGGATTCAAATCCCTAGTCCAGCCACGATCTTAGGGAAGATCTTCAACTGAAGGAGGAAAATCCTCGCCTTCCCCAAGGATATCTCAAGTTGTTAAGCCTCTCCAAAGCTATATAAGAAAGCTTTCTAATGGTGAAAGAGAACTGAAAAAAAGAGAATCACACCAAACTTATGATCTCATAAGTGGTGTTGGAACATAGATGTTTTGGAAGAAAGAGACCTATCATCTCATAGGGAGCAATCAGTAAATCTATTGCCATTCAAATCGTGGACCTTTTGAGCAAGGGGTAGACAAGGAGGACTTGACGAAGCTACTGCAATCCATCTATGGCTGTAAGCAATGTTTTGTCCTCATTAATGTAATTTGCTTGGCATGTTTCTTTATAATTCGTGTTCAATCTCACATGAATTTGTCTCTTTAGTAGATAGACCTATTTCGGACTAATCTTTATATATTAGGGAGTGGTCTTACTTTGTTTGTCTACAGGGCTTATCGAAGAGCGAAATATTGGAGCTCAACTCGGAGCGTGTAGGGACAAACACCAGTAAAAGGTACTTCTTTTCTCCTTTCTTCTCACACACTAGTCCACCTAGATCTAAAAGGAAGTCAGTGACCATGATAAGCACTTTCTGTCTTAGAGTTAAGAGTCTAGCTCTTTGAGGAGATCTACCTATCCGCAGGGAGATTTTCCTTCAACACTTAGTTATACTATACTACCTCTAGCCTTTCTACCTTGGCACATATAGTACTACAACTCTAAGTTTACTTATCCTAGTTTGACAATTTAATTGAGGGTTTTTAGTGTTTTTTAGTGCATATAGAACACCCATCAACAACATGTAGACATGGAATTGATCTTTATCAATAGTCACCTCAATCACATCAATGTGACTATCTCTCCCCCTTTGACATCAATGTAAAAGGATAGTTCTCTCCTTGGGGATACTCCCCTTGCCTGAACTCTTCTTGGGGATTCTCCCTCTGCCCGGATTCCTTTGATCTTCCTCTAAAAAATATCTCCCCTTTTGAACAATGGATATCACTCTGATGTAATGTTGAAGAAATATTTCTCATGCTCCCCCTATGACCATCACTCCCCCTAGAACCATGCCTCTGTGCTCTTTCTCCAAGTATTTATCTTTGCATATAATAAATATCTCCTCCTGGAATCATGGGAAGAAGAATGACTCCCCCTGTGGGTATGTCTCCCCCTATCTTCTTTGCAATATGAACAATATGCTACCACTGCAATATGCTTCTACTGCAAATGCTACTGCTCAACCGAAACACAGATCAACTGCTTCAAGAATGATCTTCTCTTCCTATGATGATCCTTAGACCTGTCCATGTATCAAACTCATTCCATACCATACATAATGAAGCAAAATATATGCCAACAATGAATGAGAATCATGAACAAAACATCAACCAAGTACATCATGTGCCATATTGTGTTCCAGCCATGCAAAACAACTATGTACATCAACCATGTACATAAATACCATAAAATATACAATAATATATCATCATTGGGGCGTATCAACCATATTCCAAGATCATGTGCCAACTATGTACCAACCATATGCCTCTACCAACATGCCAACCATGTGCCTCAAATAAGTGTCATATCACTCGTGATATGCCTCTACCATGAACCAAGTGCCACAATCATGTGTCTCAACCCTCAAGAATAATAACAAATGTCTGAACTATATAATCTCATATATCATGTACCAAAGTATATGCTAAACAAGTAATACCAATGATGTATTTTAGCCAAGTACTATCACCCACAAACATATACCATCTATGAGTTCATCAACATTGCACTAAACATGTATCACGACCTGTATCAAGAAAGTACATCAACCATTCACCAAACCTCAACAAGATGAACTAAAATCAAGATGTGTTCCTATGCATGTATTCCATATCAACCATAAACCATGTTCCAATCATACTACTGGTAGGTGCTTCTAACAATGCACCAAAAGTGTATCAACCATGCATCAACTATAAGTCAAGCTATGACTCATCAATGATGTACAATATAACCACTTCATCAACTCATCCACTACATGTCCCAATATGTATCTCAACCACATGCCAAATGCATGCATCAAATATGCCTCTAACGATACATCACAAGATATATCAATGGAACTCAAATATGTACCAGCCATGTACCCCAACAAATCTTCCTTAACCACCATTCACAATAGAAAATACTAAGCATCCAAAAACACATGTACTAGAAGTGTGCCTTAATAGATCAATGACATCTCTAGCTAGCATCATCATGATATATCTCATAAATAAAGTGCCATAACTTCACTATCACAACCAACATTGTTCCTCGATAAAAAGAGCCTCAATCCATACGCTAGAGTTAGTATAACGCATCAAGGATAGAATTTCAACACTCAATCATATGTAATCACCATACATACATAAATTATGTATGCCAACATGTAATCATGAAAACCTGCAACAAACCATGTCAGATCCTGTGACACAGAGTTATATCATCACACCAAGATGCAACTTTTTTGCATAGCCTACTTTCCAAGGATTTTACTACATGTACGTGGACTTATAAACAAACAACTCACGTATGTACACAACTTATTTATAGGTCATCTTGGGTATGTACGCAACTTTTACCAATGTAACCCTCATATTCTTTAGAAGAAGTCAAGCTTGATCTTGCCTTAGGGCTGCCATTATTTTCTGATTGGTCAGTCTTCTTTACCCACTTTTGAAGGTGTCCCAACTTCTCATAACTTGAGCTCTGAGCTTCCATCTTTCCAACATTGTCTTCTCTTCTAGACTAATGTGTTCTAAGGTTATTTCTTCTATTAATACTATATGAAACACTCATCGTGGAGTGTCTTCTTGTGTTCCAACAATCCTGGGATTTGTGTCCAAATCCACTACAGTTGTAGCATCTCATGGTGTGATAATGAGAAACAATGTGTTCTACTTGATTACATATCCAACACCTTAGGGTGTTATGAAATATTTCATTATCTCTCCTTTCATAATATCTACATTCCAAAGCCTTGTGACCATATTCATTACATGAGTAACAATGACCATGAAAAACATTTTCATACCTTTTCTTTGGTGTCCATCTTGAAAGTGTCTCTCTTCTGAATTTTCTTTGAGGTGTAAATATGGATTCTTGATGTGTTCCTTGCTTTGTTCTTTTGAAAGTTTCCTTCCCTTGTGTAGATGGTTGAATTGCAACATTATTTCCATATTTTGAGAGTGAGGGACTTACCTGAAGCTTCTTTGAGGTGCTTGCTTCAACATGTGTAGCTTCTTTGTTGTATCCAAGACCTGATTTATTATTTGGTGATCTTTGACTATCCAAGATTTCATTCAATATTGTTGAGATATTCAAGAATTTATTTGAATTCTCTACTTTCTTTCCAAGATCAACAATTTCAGCTTCCAACTTATGACATGACTCTTCCTCTTCATTTACTTGATTCTTTAGTAGTTCCTCTACCTTTTTGGCTTCTTCAATTTGGGTCTTGAGATGGATATTAACTTCAATACTTTTTCTAATCTCATTATCTACCTTCTTATTTTCTTCTATTTCATTCTTTAGTCTTTTTATCTTTCTTCTTTTTATTCTAATTGAGACCTTTTACTTTCTTCTTGTTCCTTGAGCATTTTATTTAGTTTCAAAATATGCTTTTGATTATTTTCAAGAGACCTTCTAGTGTTATCAGAAAGATAGCTATAGTCTATATAACTATGGTAATAGTTGTATTCATATAGACCCCAATCAACTTTATTTTTAATCTTTGAAATTTCTTCTTCTACTTCTTCCGTGGGATAATTCTCATCTGATTATTCACAAACTATTTATAGATATTCTTCTTCACATGTAGAGAAACATTCAACATCATCACATTTAGAATTATTGCAATCAGAGGATTGTGGAGATTATTTACCTTCATTGTTCTTGATGGAGTTGTCTTTAGTGTCTTCCTTTTTGCCGTGGTATGTCTTCTCTAGCTTTAGCCATAGATCCTTGGCGGAAGTGCATTGTCCCATGCTCTCTTTGATAGAACTTGAGAGTCCATTGAGAATGGTCTTGAGAGCCAATGCATCATTCTTATTTTCTTCCTTTTGAGTTGCAAACTTTGACTTGTTATTCAAAGGAACTGATCCACCAATAGTTTCTTTCCAAACACCTGCTCCTTTTTCCTTCAAATACACTTTCATTTCTATTCTCCATGTTGAATAATTGTTATCATCAAGGAATGGGACTTCATCATCCATTTGTGTGTTCCATGGATCTCCTCCAATATTTTTAAGGCTTATAATGAAGGTCGACTCTGATACCAATTGTTAGACACACCGAGCACACTAAGAGGGGGGGTGAATCTGTGTAGGGCTCTTTTTCACTTCTCTTCAAAAAAACTCCTTAGTTAGAAATCACCATTTACTCATCACTTATTACTGACATCTATAACAAGTTGTATGTGAACATATATCAACAACAGATAACAACAACATATATCATCAATAAGTCATCACCACAAATAACACAAAGAACACAAGATGTATGTACAATTTTATTTTTATTATGGACTACAATCCTTGGGTTTATCAACAACAACTGAATAGACTATCAACTCCATAAGAGAACCAGCTCTGCAATGCAAGACTCAACTTAAAAAATTCAAAACCAACTAAGAAGATGATTCAATCCTCAACATATACCAATCTGTCAACAAGTATGCGGCTTGTCAGTGGTGAATCACACATATGTACGTGCCCTACAAGTAGTCCAACCGATGTATGTACACAACCTATCTATACCGTAGCCTACGTATGTGTCCTGAATAACTAGGGTTTTCTCTCCTTGAAAAACTCAAATCCATGCAGCCTTCAGTCACATCCACTTATGCCTTTCACTGTCCAATATGTACCATAACCAATCTCAACATATATATGCTCTCCAACAACTTACTCATTCTCCTCAACCATACAATATGAATGCTACTTAATCATGTATAAGCAACCAATATACTATGGAAACCATATTAGTACTGAAAATAAGAGTGTTTCTCACTCTAGTCAATCAACCAACATAACCATATCACAACCGCCATACCAATAATGCCTTAATAATTCACCATACCATAAGCAAGAGTATCCATCAAAACAGTCATGTTACCATACCAGAACATCTATGGAAGATCTGATCCCATACAATGCAGATCTGGAACTTGCTTCAGCCTTCAGGAACCTGACACCAACTCACACTCAAGTATCCATGACTTTCTTCAAATCTACGCGCTCTGATCTCCTTCATCCCGCATGTGTACACGCCATACCTTACTGTAGCCCGCGTATGTACGTGCTCTGGCTCACTGTAGCCCGCGTGCTCCTTCATCAACGAGGGTTTCTAAAATTCTGAAACTTTTTTCGTCAAGATCTCAGACTTATGGAAACTTTGATGCATCCATGAGAACTTGCACTCACTCTCTTACTCATAATAGATCTTCAATATATTCTCAAGAGATATGTATTTACAAGAGACCCTTGCCTCTTATTTATACTCTCCAAGTAGCTTCCTTAGAAGCATCCACTAGGCCACTTTGTCCATGTATCCACTTTATCCACATAACCATACGTCCACATAGCCACCTTTATCCAAATTTGTCCACTTAGCCACTTTTTTCGCATGGCCACTTGTCCACTTAACCTACTTTTCTTATTTTAGGGTTAACCCACTTATAACCACTTTCCATAATTAGAAATTTATACATTAACTTTATTATTTAAACAATACTCTTTGACTTAATCACTTCACTTTATTATTTAAATAATTTCTTCTTTGTAAACACTTTGATTTATTTGACCTTTTGGGGCTTCTAGCCAACATATGAGGATCCTCCAACTTCACAAGGCCATAACTCTCAAACCGTGAGGAGTTATGTGACGTTCCACATACCACCGGAAATGGAATGATAAGCACTCTCCATATAGGATAGTTTCACTGAAAAATTAAATGATATTCATCTCATTATTCAACAATTAAGCATGGGGTTCTCTAACCATACTTCTAGGATAACTCAACCGCAAAGCGTCTTCCCGTGAGGGATTTCACCATAAGGGGACCACTTTGGAGTTCATCCATTTGTACTTCCTATCAACCATGACAAGACAATTATGAGTCATCTTGTCATCAATCCAACTGGAATAACCCATGACAATACATCACTATGACATTGTCCCTTTGTCATTGATTATATGCATGAACATGTGATCCAATGATCAATACATTAATGCATCCATCCATCTATGCATCATATATCAATGAAAACACATTGATCCATATTCATCTATGCATGACATATTTTATCAATAACTTCACTTAAAATCCATTCATTTTCAGCAATTACAATACATACTTCATCAATATACTATGACAAGACATCATTCCTTTGATATCAATGACAACATGATCCAACAATCTCCCCCTTTGGCATTGATGACAATGCCAACGTTGATGTCAACAACAATCATTTATGGAAACATGTAGAAATATCATCGCTCTTCATCAATAGTCATATCAATCACATCAATGTGACTATCTCTCCCCCTTTGACATCAATGGAAAAGGGTATTTCTCTCCTTGGGGATACTCCCCCTACTTGAAATCTTCTTGGGGTTTCTCCCCCTGCCTGGATGCCTTTGATCTTCCTCTGAATAATATCTCCCCTTTTGAACAAGGGATATCACTCTGATGTAATGTTGAAGACATATTTCTCATGTTCCCCCTGTGACCATCGCTTCCTCTAGAACCATGCATGTGTGTTCTTTCTCCAAGTATTTATCTTTGCATATCATAAATATATCCTCCTAGAATCATGGGAAGAATATTGACTCCCCCTGTGGGTATGTCTCCCCCTATCTTCTCTGCAATATGAACAATATGCTACCATTGCAATATGCTTTTGTGACAAATGCTACTACTCAACCAAAACATAGATCAACTGCTTCAAGAATGATCCACTCTTCCTATGATGATCCTTGGACCTGTCTATGCATCAAAATTGTGCCATACCATACATCATGAAGCAAACAATATGTCAACAATGAATAGAGAATCATGAACAAAACATCAACCAAGTACATCATGTTCCATATTGCGTGCCAACCATTCACAACACCTATGTACATCAACCATGTACATCAATATCATACAATATGCCATAAGATATCAACAATGGAGTGTATCAACCATATGACAAGATCATGTGCCAACTGTGTACCAACCATATGCCTTTACCAACATGCCAACCATGTGCCTCAAATAAGTGTCATATCACTCGTGATATGCCTCTACCATGAACCAAGAGCCACAATCATGTGTCTCAACCCTCAAGCATCATAACAAATGTCTCAACTATATCATCCCATATATCAAGTACCAAATTATATGATAAAAAAGTAATACCAATTATGTACTTTAGCCAAGTACTATCACCCACAAACATATACCATCTATGAGTGCATCAAAATTGCACTAAACATGTATCATGCCCTGTATCAAGAAAGTACATCAACCATGCACCAAAACTCAACAAGATGAACTATAATCAAGATGTGTTCCTATGCATGTATGCCATATCAACCATGAACCATGTGCCAATCATACTGTTGGTAGGTGCTTCTAACAATGCACCGAAAGTGTATTAACCATGCATCAACTATAGATCAAGATATGACTCATCAATGATGTACAATATAACCACTTCATCAAATACATGTCCCAACATGTAGCTCAACCACATGCCAAATGCATGCATCGAATATGCCTCTAACGATACATCACAATATATACCAATGGAACTCAAATATGTACTAGCCATGTACCCCAACAAATATTCCTTAACCACCATTCACTACAGCAAATACTAAGCATCCAAAAATACATGTACTAGAAGTGTGCCTTAATGTATCAATGACATCTCTAGCTAGCATCATCATCATATATCTCATAACTAAAGTGACATAACTTCACTATCACAACCAACATTGTTCCTCAACATAAAGAGCCTCAATCCATAATCTAGAGTTAGTATAATGCATCAAGGATAGACTTTCAACACTCAACCATATGTCATCACCATACATACATCAATTATGTATGCCAACATGTAATCATGAAAACCTACAACAAACCATGTCAGACCCTACAACATACCATGTCAGACCCTACAACACATATTTATATCATCACACCAAGCTGTAAATTATTCGCATAGCCTACTTTCCAAGGCGTTTACCACATGTATGCGGCCTTCTATATATAAAGCTCTCATATGTACACAAATGTTACCAATGTAACCCGTGTATTCTTCAGAAGAAGTCAAGCTTGATATTTCCTTAGGGATGCCATTCTTTTATGATTGTTCAGTCTTCTTTACCCACTTCTGAAGGTGTCCAAGATTCACAAAACTTGAGCTCTTATATTCCATCTTTCCAACATTGTCTTCTCTTCTAGCCTCATGTGTTCACTATTAGTCTAGTCATACTATATGAAACACTCCTCATGAATTGTCTTCTTGTGTTCCAAGAATCCTAGGATTTGTGGCCAAATCCACTACAGTTGTAGCATATCATGGTGTGATAATGAGCAGGAGTGTGTCCTACTTGATTACATATCCAACACTTAGGGTGTTATGAAATATTTCATTATCTCTTCTTGCATAATATCTGCATTCCAAAGCTTTGTGACCATATTCATTACATGAGTAACAATGACCATGAAAAACGTTTTTATACCTTTGTTTTGGTGTCCATATTGAAGGTGTCTCTCTTCTGAATTTGCTTTGAGATGTAAAGATGGCTTCTTGATGTCTTCCTTGCTTTGTTCTTTTGAAATTTTCCTTCCCTTGTGTAGATGGTTGACTTGCAACATTATTTCCATATTTGAGAGTGAGGGACTTACCTCAAGCTTCTTTGAGGTGCTTGCTTCAACATGTGTAGCTTCTTTGTTGTATCCAAGACCTGATTTATCATTTGGTGATCTTTGACTATCCAAGATTCCATTCAATATTGTTGAGCTATTCAAGAATTTGTTTGACTTCTCTACTTTCTTTCTAACATCAACAACTTCAGCTTCCAACTTATGACATGAATCTTCCTTTTCATTTACTTGATTCTTTAGTAGTTCCTCTACCTTTTTGGCTTCTTCAATTTGGGCCTTGAGATGGATATTAACTTCAAGACTTTTGCTAATCTCATTATCTACCTTCTTATTCTCTTCTATTTAATTCTTTAGTCTTTTTATCTCTTCTTATTTTTCTTCTAATTGAGACTGTTTACCTTCTTTTTGTTCCTTGAGCATTTTCTTTAGTTTCAAAATATGCTTTTGATTATTTTCAAGAAACCTGTTAGTGTTCTCAAAAAGATAGTTATAGTCTATATAACTATGGTAATAGTTGTATTCATATAGACCCCAATCAACTTTATTTTTAAGATTTGAAAGTTCTTCTTCTACTTCTTCCAAGGGATAATTATCACCTGATTCTTTAGTAACTATTTCTAGATCTTTGTTGGCCCTTGACCAAGTTTTGGAGATCCTTGGTCATGTTTGACCATTTTGGGGACTTCGACAGGTTGGTCGAATGCGAAGCACAAGGTGAAGCGGAGATCGCGGTATCTCTGCCCCTTTTTAGGGAATTTTTGGGTTTAGGGTTTATGTAACGGGTGTGGGATGCCGTCCCATGGGTTTACCCATGTTTAGGCCCCATTTGCAATGTATAAATATATATATAGGTGATGTAAGAAATAAGTACTAGTGAATGTTTGTGGCTTAGTGTGGAGCTAGAGGCTTTGTGCATACTATGTGTTAAGATTTGCAAAGCTAAGTGCAAGTGAATGTAAGAAGTTGGTGTGTAGACTGTGAAAGAAGGAATTGTGTTGTGACCTAAATCGAGGAAGGAGGATCTGGCGAGGTGCACACAGATCTCCTATCCTATGTGGAGTGGGTATTGTGGCTCTATGAATTGAACGAAGATAGTAAAGAGAAGAAGAGTTGGTGGACGTATCCCCACACTGAGGGTGAACCATGTATATCCTATGTTGTTGCTGGCCCTTGACCAATTTTTGGGAGATCCTTGGTCAAGTTGACCTATTTCAGGACTTTGACAGCCTGTTGAAGACAGAGTGCAAGACAAAGCAGAGATCACGGGATCTCGACCCCTTTTTGGGATTTGGGAATATGTAACGGAAATGGGATGTCGGCCCATGGGTTTACCCATTTTTAGGCCTATTTTGTATGTATAAATAGAAGGCTAGGCAGTGTAAGAATTAGTTGAATAATGTGCAAGTATTGTGCAAGTTGGCTAAGTTCTAAGAGTGGGATCTGTGTGATCAAGAAGTGTAAGGCTTTGTGCATATTGTGTGAGACTTGCAAAGCCAAGTGCAAGTCATTGTAAGAGACTATGGAGGTCTTTGTGTTGTAATGAAAGGAAGAAGGATCTAGCAAGATGTGTAGATCTTCTGTCCTATGTGGATTATGGTTTTGAGGATATCTACATGTAACCCATTGGAGAAGCTAATAAAGAATAAGAGTTAGTGGGCGTAGCCCCAGGGTGGGGGTGAACTACGTAAATATTATGTTATTCTGCTCTGTGCGATGTTCTGATGTGTTTATGTATTATGTCCTAAGTGCTTTGATATGGATAGATAGATATGTTTATGCTTTGTTCTTATGATGAATATGGATGATAGATCTGACATCTGTGAACTTTCTTAGTACTTGAATCTGCTAGATCAGATCTAATTCCTTTGCTAAGTGCTTATATACCTTAGATTAGGGTGAATGTTGCGATGCTCTGTTTTCTCTGTGAAGTAGATATTGGTTAGATAATGATGAACTAACAGTGTTAAGTTCTATATTAAGTGTTATAATCATAGATATGTTTCCTAGCTAAGGTTGCAGACACCTAAGTCCTGCAACCACCCTTGCCTCTACCTCGGGTGAGACTTCATCTACCTCACAGGTGTTGCCGAAAGGGCCAGTAGTTAGGATTTTGTTGATGCGTTGTTGTAGCGTTGAACCCTGGGTATACCCTTGTGCCAACAAATGGTTCCGTTGTTAGGACCTGAAACTGTGATTGCTGGGAACTGAGGAAGAAGAAGCTTTGTGCAAAGATATGATCTTAAATTGTGAAAGCTCTGTGCATAGATCTATTTCTCTAATGCACAGTACTCTACTAGTTTGACAAGTTCTGTGCTAAGGAAAAGAAGTCTGATTTGAAGAAAAGAGGTAAGATCCGGAAGCTTTGTGCCCTAAGAAAGTTAAAAGTGAGAATTCTTGATTAAAAGAGGTAAGATCTAAAAGCTATGTTCTCTGATAAAGGTAATAATAGTGAAAAAATTCTAGATCTGAAAGCTTTGTGCTATGTAGAAGTAAGATTAGTGGAAGTTTTTGTTTCAAAAGTATGAATCTAGGTATGTTTGATAGATTATGTCCTAGCTTGAAAAATAGGGTATTAATACATGAAATAAGATTTGACATGAGTAGATCTGATAAGAATAGTGAAAAATATGTTATACCTATGCATAGAAAGGATATTTGGACTAATAAGTGTATGCAGGATCCTAGAAAGAATTTTTTACAGTTTAGTTACCATGATCCTAGTGTGTAGTACAAGAAAGGTTGGGGATCATTTAAACAAAAGAGAGGATTAACCTTTTGTTACAGTTGCAAAAAACCTGAGCATCTTGCTAAGGAATGCCCTCGGAGAAGAGCTAGTTGTCTTTGTTGTAAAGCTATGGACCATGAAGTATTGGATTGTCCTAGAATGATTGCTAAGCTTGAAGGAATGAACATGAGACAAGAAAACCCCAAGGTAGATCTAGAAGCTAAGATTATGACAGAATCCCAGAAAGAATCATAAACTATATTACTGCAAATAAAAGAAACCCTGAATGACCACCGACATGTCAGCTTATCAGATATCTTCACAGAAAAAGAATGCCTTGAAGCAAGAATAGGATACTTCGACATTGACTGTGTTTTGGATGAGGAAACATAGGTGAATATCATGACAGAGAGAACGTTGGAAGCTATAGGGAAGCCTGCTATGATTCTTTCACTAGGAGGAATAGGACTATTCAAAGGAAAGTTGATAAACCTATGTGGAAAGCTCACCCGGATACCTATGAATGCCAATGGAACTTCGACAGAGGAATATTTTGATATTATTAAATTTATCGAGAACAGTGCCCCATTTACCATGCTACTAGGAAAACCTTGGATTAAAAGAGATCAGGCCATAAGGAAAGAAGAAGAGGAAGTTTTAGAACAGAAGAAGCAAGAGTTAAAAGAATTCATGACTAGAAGGATCACACACTTGATTAAAGAACAGAAGAACAAATCAAATCCATTTAACACCAGAGACTCGGATGTCGAAGTTGCAAGAACACTAGAAGAACCACTGAAGATTGAAGTACCTCTTCCAGATGAAGAAGAAGGGTTACCCTTGAATCTTAGGAAAGAATCTCAACAACGCGAAGTAACTATGCCAAAATAATCTAAGGAATCATAATGGAAAAAGGAACACCGAGACGAAGCTCACTAGGAAGAAGGATAGAAAGCTAAGTAAGAAGTGAGCTAATATCAACAAGTTGCAGAAGGTTCCAGAGGAAACCTCGCAGAAGAAAAATTTGCAAAATTGGAGCTTCGTCAGGATATCAGAACAACGACGCATGGCACTTTTCCATAGCAAAGAAATATAGCCGTTGGGGACATTATAACCATTATATCAATGCCTCGAATGGATAGAAATCCATTTATGGACATCCATCTCACCATCCAACTGTTGGGACTGTGCCATCATAGACAGAGTAGAGTTAATGAAGGATTCATACCCATTGCAAGAGACCTGTTACCGAGTTATCTATTTATTCCATCGTGCCACGCACCGAGAACACTTTTACCAATTGAGAATTTGATCCCGCAGACTAAGTTGATTTTATACAGTGATCATCATGCTCTTTCTCTCTATCTCATTATTGTGTCTAGGTTACCCCTCGAGCCTAAGATTGTTAACCCCAAGCATGTATGTTAGATGAGTTGAGCGCTGCAAAGAAAGTTGTTGAAGAATTTTTGATCGACCTGATGATTGAAAGAGTCATGTCGATGTATACAGGCATACAAGCATCATCGACGAGAGGACTTCCAACCTCTCCATCCACTTCTCGTGGAGCCGGACCATCCTGACCATCCAATGAAAATCGAACCAAGCACAGGGATTATTTAGCGAATGCTAAATTGATCTCGACCATCTTAACCACCTATCTACCACCTCTAAGTGATGCAATAAATCGAGACAATGTACCTAGATATTTTGAGTACACCTTGGTCATTGCATACTTCCCGAAGGGGATACACGTAGTTTGAGCAGACCAAGATAAGATTGTGGCGTTGAAGTTTAGCGACTTCAATCTCGGATATCACAAAGTTTACAACATGATTGCCCCACATAAGTACCTGGCCCAAACTAAGGGGAAGAATTCGAAGATAATCCCCCAGTCATGGACCCATAAGCTCATGTAGTCCACCCTGCTCAATGTCATGAATATTCCTCACTTCAGACGACACCAGGAGATGAATGCATGTGTCAAACTAATATTGTCTTGTTACCATGGAGGTTATTTGTGGATAAACTATCGTATAACAGTTGATCTGATGTTGATCAATCAGATCATGAGGTTAAGTATGCAAGGACCTGATCCACAATAGTTTTACTCTGGAAAAGCCATGGATCGCGCTCTAGCATAGCGGATTAAGGACACTTATGGTGATTTCGAAAAGGGAACACGAGGCTAAAAGTTATCTTCTATCCAGAGTGGCGCAGTGTGCCTCGCATGTCAATTGATTGCAAGAAAGTTAGTATGAAAAAATTGACCCACCCAAGTCACTAGTTTTGTAGTCGACCTCGCAGGGAAGTTTGCATAATGACTTCAGATGAACTGAACGAAGTACCTAGTGAACCAATTAGAACTCGACTGCAGAGAAGCCAAGGATCAAGGGTATGAATTTCATTTCAGCTGGCTATTGATCCTGATCGTTTTTATTTCCTAGGAGATGTCAGAAGGTGCGACCTTCCCAGACATCAAGCCTTTCAAACCATTGGCCGTGAAGTTCAGTACACTGTGGTACTCAAGCGATATGAATAAACAATGGCAGTCCAATGTTTTTTTTCATACCTATTACAACCAACTGAAGAAAACCATCCAGTCTAAGCCTCGCATCACCCCGAACACTCTACATCGATTCAGGCCCTTGATGAAGTTTAGCACAGACTGACATTTTATTTACATCACAACATGCGCTGATGAACACAAGAAACAACTCCAATCCTACTATAAGCTAATAGAGGAGGAATTGGAGGAGATCACCAAGGACTGGTCGGTGGAACTCCTCATTCCAACAAACCCTATGGAGATATCCGACATCGACAACCCAGAAACCACGCAGGATACACCCGGACCTAGCAGGACAAAGAAAACTGAAGAGGTTCAGGATTTAGACAGTGCATCCATGAAGAGTGCTTCCATCTCACCAGAGAAAGGAGGTGATGGTGAAGAGTTGAATGACAAAGAGGTCGAACAGAAGCAGGGTAACGAGGCTGATTCCCTGAAGAAGAGTAAAGGTTTTCCTCTGAAACCTTCCTCTTAGAAGAAATCGAAGGCCACCATGACCAAGATGCATATCGTCCTCACCTCTGATGACTTTGACTTCCTCGTAGCAGACCTAAATGATGCTTCCCTGGAAATAGAAAAGAAAAAAGAAGCAAAGTAAGAGGATATGTATGATCAAATCGATACTAAACTCCGAGGGATGCAACAAGCCCTACAGTCCAGTGGCACAGTCTCCACTGCGACAGGGGAACCAGAATTGGGATATGAGCTAGCTCAACTCCACTACCTAGTTAATACAATAGAAGCTCATCTTCGACGAGCGCAAGAAGAAACAATGCAACCCACCCAGGCTTTGACACAAGTACAGGGATTCCTTGTAGAGAAATGCAGTGATGCTGAACGGGAAAAGCTTTCTCTCCAAGAAAAGTTTGATGAAGAAAAATCCCAGCTACAACAAGAAAAGGAACAGTTGCTCGCAGAGCAACTCGAAGTAAAGGCCGAAGAGTGAGTTCCATAGCAAGTAGCACAACTTGAAGAAGTGATACAACAACTACAACAATGCATAGCATATTTGGAGCTACGCGTAGTACCCGAGACCCCTCAAGATGTAAGAGACCAAAGGGAAGCAACTGCTAGGAGCGCATTTGAAAGACTCAAGGCTCTTACCCTGTAATGTAAGCAGCTCACTGATCGTAGTGCCCTGACATATGAATGACTCGCTGAGAGTCCAGAATTAAGAGAACTGGAGTTGCAACTCCAAGAGGCGAAGTATCAAGCTAAAAATATATAGACGTAGTTGAAGTCCCTATTAGTTATGGAAAGAATGAAGAACTCCCAAGAGAAACACACTGCACAACAACAAATCCATACTATCCAGAGCAAAGTTATGGAGATAACTCAGAAACTCCAACCTATGAAAGATAAGGCATATCAGTTGTTTACAGAGGTAGAAGGGCAAGGAGAAGAGCTAGAGAAGGTTGTCACTAAAGAAAAACATCATCTAGAGGGACCTATTAATGATGGAGTCATCCATGCATTCATTGAAAAGGAGGTCGTAGCATAGCAGTAGGTTGAAGCAACTCGAGCCAAGATCAAGGCGTTCGAAGCAGAACTAGTCAGACTAGAGTGACTCGGGATGAGTCACATGTGAGTGTTGGGGGCCTGTTGGCCCTTGACCAAGTTTTGAGAGATCCTTGGTCAATTTGACCTATTTTAGGACTTTGAAAGCCTATCGAAGATTGAGCGTAAGACGAAGAAAATATCGCGGGATCTCAACCCCTTTTTGGGTCCTTTTTGGGATTTGGGAATATGTAACAGGAATGGGATGTCAGCCCATGGGTTTAACCATGTTTAGGCCTATTTTGTATGTATAAATAGAAGGCTAGGCAATGTAAGAAGTAGTTGAATAATTCGCAAGTGTTGTGCAAGTTGGATAAGTGAAAAGAGTGGGATCTGTGTGATCAAGAAGTGTAAGGCTTCGTGCATACTGTGTGAGACTTGCAGAGCCAAGTGCAAGTCATTGTAAGAGATTGTGGAGGGCTTTGTGTTGTAACACAAGGAAGAAGGATCTAGTAAGCTGCGCAGATCTTCTATCCTATGTGGAGTAAGGTTTTGAGGCTCTGTGCATGTAACCCATTGGAGAAGATAATTGTTAAGCTCTAATATTGGCTCATTACCCCTTAATTGGGGCATATTAGATTAGTAATGCTATTTTATTTATGTCGGCTTTAGGCTATTATTTGTAATTTAGATTAGTAATGTTATTTTAATTATGTCGGATTTTGGCCATTATTTGTAATTATACCTCCTAGTCTCCTATATATACCAAGGAGATATTTTCATTTTGAATCATCTTGTACTTGAACATTTAAGTGGGGTAAAAGGAGGTTTCCCCCTTGAATAGGCTTATTATCTGATATTATCTCTTTTTCAAGGTGTTGAGTACTTTTCCTGAGGTTTTTATATGCTATATTGATGTTTGGTTCTTAACATATGGTATCAGAGCTCAAGGTCTTGGGGTTTCGCTGCTACATATGAGACACCATGTAATTTTCGCTATAACTTGTTTTCTACAATGTTTCAGAAGGAACGGCTTGGAGGATATTTAGAATACAGATCAAGGTACGTTGGGTTCAAAATTCAGCCCCTGAGGCCTTATATTTTCGGAGATACATCATGTACAAGATAGGGTTATGGAATCATCCTGAAATGACTCATTGCGGAATTTTTGTTATAAAACATTTTATGTAACGTTTCAGACCCTTAAATCTGGAGGCCATTTACAGAAATTGGTAATGTATCTTTGGTAAAAATTTCAGCTTCTGGGTCATCTTAAATTTGTATATACACCCTGTGTAAGATAGGGTATCTGACTAGTCCTATTGACTAGTCTCAAGAAGGTGTTCCAGGTAAAACACGAATAACTTCTTCCTAGAGTATCCAAATTGTGTGGGACTGGTTGCATTGGATCGTGGACAGTCTGTAGTATTTTGGGTACAATTTTTAGAATTTTATATCAATTATTTTGTGCGGGGCACACTATACAAGTGAGATCTCCTGGAAAGGCAAAAAATCGGCAAGTTGTTGGGAAGCTACCGTAAATTCCACTTGGCACATCCAATTTTGATCAGACCTGTGGAATTGCAGAGAAGAAATATCAAATAAATACATAAGAGAAAGTTTCATACCCAGAAGGGCCAAAAATTGGGAGATACAACAGAAGAAATATTGTCTAGCAGAACCACCTCAAAATCAAGGTTCAAAAGTGATACTTGGCCAACA
>SNQJ01S0023554.1:87634-133479 GCA_010110895.2 Picea sitchensis | reverse complement strand
GACATTTTCATTTTGAATCATCTTGTACTTGAACATTTAAGTGGGGTAAAAGGAGGTTGCCCCATCGAAGAGGCTTATTATCTGATATTATCTCTTTTTCAAGGCGTTGAGTACTTTTCCTGAGGTTTTTATATGCTATATTGATGTTTGGTTCTTAACAATAATAAAGAAGAAGAGTTGGTGGATGTAGCCCCAGGGTGGGGGTGAACCACATAAATACTGTGTTATTATGCTCTGTGTGATGTTCTAATGTGTTTATGTGTTATGTGCTAAGTTCTTTGTTATAGATAGATAGATTTTTTTATACTTTGTGCTTATGATGAATCTAGATGCTAGATATGACATCTTTGAACTTGCTTAGTACTTGAATCTGCTAGATCTGATCTAATTCCTTTGCTAAGTGCTTATATACCTTAGATCAGGGTGAATGTTGTGATGCTCTGTTTTCTCTATGAAATAGATATTGGTTAGATAACGATGAACTAACGGTGCTAAGTTCTCTATTAAGTGTTGTAATCACATATCTGTGTCAAAGGTAAGGTTGCAGACACCTGAGTCCTGCAACCACCCCTGCCTCTACCTTGGGTGAGACTTCATCTGCCTCACAGTTGTTGCCGAAAGGGCCCCGTAGTTAGGGTTTTGTTGGTGTGTTGTTGTAGAGTTGAACCCTGGGTCTGCCCCTGTGCCAACAGTTGTGGTTTCTTTGTGCATTATGGTTGTTATGTGAGTTGTGCTTAGTGTAGCAATATATGTTAGATGCATCCGATATAGTATCTTAGTGCTTAGTGATGTGAATGAATGCTAGATATGATCTATTTTTATATGCTAAGTGCTTGTATGTGCTAGATCTTGTTGAATATTGCATTGTTCCGTAATTAGGGTTTTCTCTTGCGAAGTGGATAAGAGTTAAATATTAATGAATGTTAACTGCTAAGTGTTTTGTTAAGTACTGTGATCATAGAGTTGTGTCCCAACTAGGTTGTAGAAACTTGAGTCCTGCAACCACCCCTACCTCTACCTCAGGTGAGACTTCATTTGCTTCGCAGGTGTTGTTGAAGGGGCCGATAGTTAGGGTTTTGTTGGCATGTTGTTGAAGAGTTGAACCCTGGGTCTACCCCTGTGCCAAAAAATGGTTCCATTGTCGGGACCTGAAACTGTGATTGTTGGGAACTGAAGAAAAGAGAAAGCTCCGTGCGTAGATCTATTACTTTAGTGCGCAATACTCTATTTGAATTGCGAAGCTCTATGATAAGAAAAGAAGCCCAATCTGAAGAAATAAGGTAAGATCTTAAATCTTTGTGCTCTGATAAAGGTAATATAAGTGAAAATTTGTGTTTCGAAAGAATGGATCTAGGTGTGTTTGATAGATTTTGTCCTAGTCTAAAAACTAGGGCACAAATAGAAGAAAGAAGATTCGATATGAATATATTTGATAGAACTAGTGAAAGATATCTTATTCCCATGCATAGAAAGAACTGTCTGAATAACAAGTGGATGCAGGATCCTAAAATTTGTTTTTTGCAGATCCACCACTGTGATCCCAGTGCGCAGTACATAAAAGGTTGGGGATCATTCAAGAGAAAGAGAGGATTGACTCTTTGTTATAATTATAGAATATCAGGACATATTTCAAAGGAATTCCCTAGTCGAGGTCCTATTTTCCTTTGTTGTAAGGCTACTGGACATGAAGTTCTAGATTTCCCTAGAATGATTGCTAAAGTTGAAAAGATGAACATAAGACAAGAATACCACGAGGAAGGTCAAGAGATTAAGAATATGTTCAAGAACCAAAAAGAATAAGAGATTGTATTATTGTAGATGAAAGAAACCCTAAATGATCACAGAGACATCAACTTATCAGAGGTCTTAAAGAGAAGGAGTGCATATAAACAAGAATAGGAGACTTCTACATAGACTGTGTCATGGATGAGGAAACACAGGTGAATATCATGACAGAAAGAACTTGGGAAATTTTGGGAAATCCTGTTATGGTTCCTTCATTGGGAGGAATAGGATTGTTTAAAGGGAAGATGATAACCCTATGTGAAAGACTTACCCAGATACCTATGAGTTCTCATGGAACTTGAACAAAAGAATAATTTAAGGTCGTTAAGTTTGTTGAGAACAATGCCCCATTTGCTATTTTTCTAGGAAAAAATTGCGTTGAGAAAGATCATATATGAAAGAACCAAGAAGAGGAAGCTCTAGAATAGAAAAACAAAGAACTAAGAGATTTCATGGCTAGGAGAATAACACACTTACTGGAAGAAAAGGAGGAAAAATCGAAGCTACTAAGGACCAGATACCTGGTTGTCGAAGTTGAAAGAACACAGGAAGACTTGAAACCCTTTTCCATATAGGAGATTAGAGCACCTACCCCAGAAAGAGAAGAAGTATTACCCTTGAACCCTATGAAAGACCCTCCACAGTGTGAAGTTACTATGCCAAGAGGAGATAATAAAAATAATGGAAAGAGGAAACCAGTGACTCAAATCACAGGAAAGAAAGCCAGAAATCTCAGCAAGAAGAAAGCAAAGTTAGAAAAAATGCAGGAAGGTCCAGAGAGGACTTCACAGAAGGAAGGTTTGCAGAACTGGAAATTCGTCGGGATATCAAAACAACGTAGATTGACACTTCTCCACAGTGAAGCAATATGACTATTGGAGGTGTCCCAACTGCTAGAACGACGCTCTAGAATGGATAGAAACACAGTTATTGTCGGAACGTTCACCATTGGACCGTTGGGAGCGCGCCATAACGGATGGAATTACATTGATTGAGGCGTTCCTGCCCATTGGAAGAGTCTTTTACGAGGTTTTATATTTATCCCGTCAAGCGTTGCACCGAGAACACTTTTACCAATTGTGATTATCCAAGCCTACATAGAACTAGTTGCTTTCATGCAATGCCTATTGAGAACTTGCCACCCATTCTGTTACATTGAGTGTTTTCTCACCGACCTGAGATATATGACCTCGAGCGTGCATGTTGGATGACATTAGCACTGTAGAAAATTCTGTCGAAGAGATCCTAATAGACCTCATGGCTGAAAAGGTGATGTCCGCGGGCATACAAGCTTCATCGACGCGATGATTGGAAGCATCCCTGTCGACTGCGCAGCGTTGGTCTAGTCGAACCGCTACTGAGAAATGAAATAAGCATCATGATGACTTGGAAAATGAGAAGCTCATCCCATATATCCTGCCCGACTATATCCCACCTCTTGCTGGCGCAGTTAGTCATGACAGTGTCCCAAGGGACTTCGACTACACCTTGATCACTACGTACCTCCTGAAGGGGTTACGCATAGTTGGACTACAGTTGGGATAGATCATGATGTTGAATATCAGTGACTTCAACTTGGGAGATCGCAAGAACTATGGCATGCTCACCCTACATAAGTATTTGACCAAGACAAAGGGGATGAAGTCGAATATCATCCCCTAGTTGTGGACCATGGACATTGCGAGGTCCACCATCCTGAACATAATGAAGATACCCCACTTTCGAAGGCATCAGGAGGTTAACATGTGCGTTAAAATCCTATTGTCTTGCTTTCATGGTGATTATTTTTGGCTAGACAAATGCATCACCATAGATCTGGCGTTGATCCATCAGATCATCGTATTAAGCATGAAAGGACCAAACCCACAAGACTTTTATCCAGAGAAGGTTGTAGATCATGCCCTGGCGCAGAGAATCAAAGACACCTACGGTGATGTGGAGAAGGGGAAGAGAGGTTACAAGGTAACTTCTATCTAGAATGACACAGTGTGCCTAGCCTTCTAGTTGATCACTGGTAAGATAGTAAGGAAGAACAAACCCACACAGGTCACGAGGTTCGTTGTTGACCTCGTGGGAAAATGCATTGAAGGACTACAAATAAACTGGTCGAGCTACCTCGTCAACCTGTTAGAGGAAGACTGTCGCAAAGCTCAGGATCAGGGCTATGAGTTCCATTTCAGTTGGTTGTTGATCATCATCGCCTTCATTGCTTGGGATATGCCGGAAGGAGCGACCTTCCTTGAGATTGAGTCATCCGAACCCCTAGCGACGAAGTTCACTATGCTCATGTACTCGAGCAACATGGCTAAGAAATGGAATTCAAACACAGTGTTCCACACCTATTACCTGTAGTTGAAGAGGGATATTGATTCTTTCCCTCGTATGACATTGAACACCCTGCACAGGTTCAGGCCATTTCTGAAGTTTCGCACAGATAGACATTTTATTTATATCACTGTGCACGGAGATGAACATAAAGACGAGCTTCAATCCTACTATAAGCTCACTAAGGAGGGAATGGAAGAAATAACAAAGGAATGGCCCACAGAGTTCCTTATACCAGTCGACCAGGAAGAACTATCCAACCCCAACCTCATCGGCAGTCCTGTGGTCACTCGCAAAGAATATGATGCACCCAGCAGTAGAAGAAGGAAAAAGAAGGAAGAGGTACAAGAGTTGAACAATGCATCAAAAGAGACTGCTTCATATTTACCTGGAGGGGGAGGAGGCGACGAAGTAGAAAAGGAAGAGAATGATGGGAAAGAAGACAAACCAGAGCAGGGTAAAGTAACACTGCCTAGGGATCCCCTTGATGAAGTTGAGACATCCAAGAAAATAAAGGTTTCCCCCAAGAAACTACATCGCGGAAGAAGTCAAAAGCCAACAAACCACCATTTCAGACTATGTTAATGGTGGATGACATTGACCTTATCATTTCTGTTGTGCCAGATACATTAGAGGACATTATACAGTGAAACGAAGGAAAACAGGAGACCATGTATGATACGATTGCAACAGAGTTGAAAGGAGTACCGCAGGATCTCTATTCAAGCCGCACAGTGTCTACTACGACACCACCATCAGAAGGAGTAGAGTTGGGAGATGAGCCTGCCCAACTATGCAGATTAGCAGACTCGATATAAGATCACCTTCGTTGTGTCCAGGAGGAAAAAGAGAAGGCCACAGAGGCCCTGAAGCAAGAAAAAGAGGAAGCCATATAACAACGTCGGGTTGCCCAACAAGAAAAAGACGAACTCCAGGAAAATTTTACAGAGGATAGAGCGCAGATCTATAAGGAGAAAGAACAACTGCTCACAGAGCAGATTGAAGTTAAAGAAGCAGTCACTAGAGCACTTTTCTCTATGATGGGTTGAGAATAGAGGGAAGAAGAATCCACTGAGAGGTAGGTGGGGAAGTTTGATGAAGCCATTCAATAGCTCCAACAAAGAGTATCAGAATTAGAATTACAAGTAGTACCAAGCACTCAGCAGGAAGTGTGATACCAAAGGAAAGAAACTGCCCGGAGCGCAGTCCATAGAATCAAGACATTGGCCTTAGAATGAAAACAAATCAGCAGTCGAAGTGCACAGACTTATGAGCACCCTGCAGAGGACCCTAAACTAAGGACCCTAGAGTCAAAACTCCAGGAGGCAAAGAAGAAGGCAACAATAGTGCAAGCAGAGTTGAAGCCATTTTCCGCGGTCGAGAGGATGAAAAGGTCCCAAGAACAGCGCATGGTTCAGCAGCAGGTCCATGCCATCTAGAGTAAAGTCATGGAAGTGACTCAGAAACTCCAGCCAGTGTAGGATGAAGCTTGCACACTTTTTGAGGATATTGAAGGACGAGGTGCAGAACTAGAACAAGTGGTCACCATAGTAGAATAACTCTTGGAAGGACCTATGACAGAGAAGGTTCTTCAGGATTTCACCAAGTAGGAGGCTTTGGCGAATCAACAGTTCGAGGCAGCTCAAGCCAAGCTTGAGGCCTTCGAGGTAGAGTTACCCAGATCATAGTGAATCAGGACGAGCCATAGGTGAGTTTTGGGGGCATGTTGGCCCTTGACCAAGTTTTGGAGATCCTTGGTCATGTTTGACCATTTTTGGGACTTCGACAGGTTGTTCGAAGGTGGAGTGAAATTCGAAGTGGATATTGCGAGATCTCGGCCCCTTTTTAGGGCATTTTTGTGTTTAGGGTTTATGTAACGGGTATGGGATGTTGGTCTATGGGTTTACCCATGTTTAGGTCCCATTTTCAATGTATAAATAGATATCTAGGCGATGTAAGAAAGAAGTGCTAGTGAATGTTTATGGCTTAGTGCAGAGCTAGAGGCTTTGTGCATACTATGTGTTAAGACTTGCAGAGCTAAGTGCAAGTGAATGTAAGAAGGTGGTGTGCAGACTATGTAAGAAAACTTTCTGTTGTGACCTAACTTGGGGAAGAAGGATCTGGCGAGGTGCATGCAGATCTCATGTCCTATGCGGAGTGGGTCTTATGGCTCTATGAATTGAACGAAGATAATAAAGAGAAGAAGAGTTGGTGGATGTAGCCCCACACTGGGGGTGAACCACGTATATCTTGTGTTGTGGTTTCTTTGTGCATTATGGTTGTTATGTGAGTTATGCTTAGTGTAGCAATATATGTTAGATGCATATGATATATTAGCTTAGTTCTTAGTGATGTGAATGAATGCTATATCTAATCTATTTCTATATGCTAAGTGCTTGGATGTGTTAGATCTTGTTGAATACTATGTTGTTTCATAATTAGGGTTTTCTCCTGCGAAGTGGATAAGAGTTAAATATTAATGAATGTTAACTATTAAGTGTTCTGTTAAGCACTGTGATCACATATCTGTGTCATAGCTAGGTTGTAGACACTTGATTCCTGCAACCACCCTTGCATCTACCTCAGGTGAGACTTCATTTGCTTCACAGGTGTTTCCGAAAGGGAGGGTAGTTAGGGTTTTGTTGGTGCATCGTTGAAGCATTGAAACCTGGGTCTGCCCCTGTGCCAACAATCTTCTTCTTCACATGTAGAGAAACATTAAACATCATCACATTTAGAATTATTGCAATCAGAGGATTGTGGATATTCTTTACCTTCATTTTTCTTGATGGAGTTGTCTTTAGTGTCTTCCTTTTTGCCTTGGTATGTCTTCTCTAGATTTAGCCATAGATCCTTGGTGGAAGTGCATTGCCCCATGCTCTCTTTGATATAACTTGAGAGTCCATTGAGAACAGTCTTGAGAGAGAATGCATCATTCTTCTTTTATTCCTTTTGAGCTGCAAACTTTGACTTGTTTTTCAAAGGAACTGATCCACCAATAGTTTCTTTCCAAACACCTGCTCCTTTTTCCTTCAAATACACTTTCATTTCTATTCTTCATATTGAATAATTGTTCTCATCAAGGATTGGAACTTCATCATCCATTTGTGTGTCCATGGATTTCCTCCAAGCTTGTTAAGGCTTATAGTGAAGGTTAGCTCGGATACCAATTGTTGGATACACCGAGCACACTGAAAGGGAGGGTGAATCAGTGTAGGGATATTTTTCACTTCTCTTCACAACAAATCCTTACTTAGCAATCATCATTTACTCATCACTTATTATTGACATTTTAAACCAATTTTATGTGAACATATATCAGCAACAAATAACAACAATATATATCATCTATAAGTCATCACCACAAAGAATACAAGATGTACTAAGAATTTTCTTTTTATTATGGACTACAATCCTTGGGTTTATCAGCAACAACTGAATAGAGTATCAATGCCACAAGAGCACCAGCTCTGCAATGCAAGACTCAACTTACACAACTCAACACCAACTGAGAAGAGGATTCAATCCTCAATAGATACCAATATTTCAACAGGTACACGACCTTTTAATAGTGCAACATGTGTATGTACACACCCTACAGGTAGTATATCATGTGTATGTATGCATCCTATCTATACTGTAACCTGTGTATGCCTCATGAACAACTAGGGTTTTCTCTCCTTGAAAAACTCAAATCCTCTATAGCCTTCAGTCACATCCACTTATGCCTTTTGTTGGGCCTGAGATATGATCATTTTTATGACAATAATCAGATACTTTTATCGAATGTACATATGTGCTTTTCATATTTTGTAGAAGCTTTTTGAATAATTTTGTGCCGAAATGCTATGATCTACACCAGGAATGTATAATTTGTGTTTTATATTGATATTGAGTATAATTCATTACGTTTTTATGTTTCCAAGGATCTAATTCAAGTTTTTTGGTGTTATAGGGTGAAATCGCATCATGTTTCTACTTCTGACACTCAGTCCGACACTCCATCCAGTACTCGATTCGGTACCTAGTTCGACACTCCGTCCAACACCTTGTCTTGCACAAAAAGGATGGGTGATTTGGCGGTTATGGTATTGGCGGCCAAGGAAGGGCGAATCAGGAACATCCATTTTCCTTGTGCTTTCCCCCTCCAGCTACTAAACTCTTGACAACTTGGTTTGGGTTGTTGAGAAGGGTGATTATTGGCGCGCTCCATTTCGGCAGTTAGGGCACCATTAATGTAATTTGTTTTTTTTAGAAGTGGTTCAACCCTCCAATGGTCTACCACTTGGTCTGTAAAACTTATAAATACCACCGTGGTGGTCATACAATAGAAAATAAGCTGAAGAAGTAGTGTGTTAGAGACAAATATGTTTTTCCTCTGTTTTTTCCATTTTCCATTGCCAAAATTATATAAAACTGCGTTTTCGATTTTTAATGGTGAAATCGATTTGTTGAGTTCATGGTGTCCTTTTGAGAAGTGACCACGACTAGATATGGGGCCCACCAGCAATCTGGTAACTGTTCTATGTGTTATTTATGCATTTCATAGCTTATATGTCTTTTATCTCATTTCATGTACATGCATTGTTATTTTTCTTTGTTATATAATTTGTTGTTGTAGCTTAATTGTTTAGTTCTTTTGGTAGGTTAGTATGAAGGATTTTGTTAATATGCATTTATTTTTTAGTTAGTAGGAACGAGTTTGTAAACTTATACACTAACCCCGTGTGCAATTAAATATTAGATTGTATATTATTTATGCGTTTAAAATCAAGTTTAAAACATAGTAGAACAGAGTTGTAGTTTATGTTTTCTTTCACAAGGCTTCGGTGGATGGATACGGTTAGCTTCAGTTTTTATTTGTAGATTGCCTATTTAATTGTTATTTAGATTTTTATTAACTAGTTGTTGATTAATTTGTTCATTAGTTTACTTGTGATATGCTAGAATCATGTTTTAATTTTTGTTTATACACATTTTCCTTTCCGCGATTTGAATTGTTAAAATAGATATAGCATAGTTTTATTTTATGCGATTTCTTTCCTAGAATTAGATTGCAATTCCAATTTTTAGTTAATGATTGAATTTAATTATGAGTTTTGCTTACATAGCATAGAGTACAATTATAATCTCATTATACTGTTGGTGGTTAATGCATGAGTAATAATCACATTAATATGCAAGGTAATTAACGTTGTTTCCGCAATGGCTAAGTTCTCACCGGACTACTTAATCCACACCTTTCACTTTGCTATTGAAATCAGTATTGAGGTTATACCTCTTGAATTATATTTCGTTGTCGAGTGTCATCGAGATATTATAAGACGCTGAATACATTCACACAACCATCAACACTATCTTTGAGGTTTTATAGGCTAAAAGATAGTTTCTTGCTTTCATAGATCAGAAAATAGTTTTCTTGTTGTTGTAGGATAGATAGTCTTTTGCTTTGCTAGATTAAAAAACAATTTTCTTATCATAGATTAAAGGTTAGTTGTTAGTTCTTCCTTCTTTCAATTAAATAGATTTCCTTTTATGAATTAGAGATAGTTGTATTAAGAATAGAGTTCACTTGTCTCTTAGTTAGTTTCTTATTAAGTAGTTTTACTTAGTTTACTTGCTATAGAAGTTATCCTAGGGTAGTTAACTGTTTACTTGCTTTAATAGGTTAAATTTCTTACTTGTCTATTCTTTCTTTGATAGTATAGTTGCTTGTTTATTTACTTGCTTTCACAGGATAGTTGTTTATTGAATTCAAATAAACAAGTTAAATTAGTTTGCTTTTGCTATTTTTTTATTGTTATGCTTAAATAGTTCTTTTGCTTATTGTTATAATTGAACTAGTTTGCTTCAAGTAGTGTTTTCACTTGTCTTCCTAGAACTATCCATTGATCCTTGGCCCAAAAGTACTTAGGTTACATGGTTTAAATTTTCTTAGTAGGTTTTTCTCATTAGATAGCTTTACTTGAATAGATTAGCCCTTAGATAGCCACTTCCATAGTTAGACTATACTACTACCAACCCTTCTACCAACCCTCCTACTTCACCCATGCCTACTCTAGATCCTAAGAATGATAGATTTTCCACATCCCTCAAAGGATCTAAGCCTTCCTCCGAGATCATTGATTCTGCCCCAGCCATTGAGAAGCTACAAAAAGATAATTCTCATCTCCTCCAGCAATTGGAATAAAGGAAGACAATAGACACACACCTTCATCATGATAATGTAGCCCTCCAAGCAAAGGTAAACGCCCTTCAACGGTTGGTTGATGAGATGAACAAATCCAACCGCAGCCTCAAAGAACAACTGAAGCAACACAAGAGGAATAAGGAAAAGTCTTCATTGCAAGAAGGAGAAGCTTCCAAAGCTGATCCTCCTCAGCAAGTCTAGTCACGAGGGGTAATTTATTTTTGTTTGCAGTGGGACCTGCAAAATCGTAAGTGTGGGGGTAATGTTGGGCCCGAGATATGATCAGTTTTATGACAATAATTAGATACTTTTGTCGAATGTACATATGTGTTTTTCATGTTTTGGAGAAGCTTTTTGAATAATTTTGTGCTGAAATGCTATGATCTACACCAGGTATGTATAATTCGTGTTTTATATTGATCTTGAGTATAATTCATTACATTTTTATGTTTCCAAGGATCTAATTCACATTTTGTGGTGTTACAGGGTGAAATCGCATCATGTTTCTTCTTCTGAAACTCAGACAAGCACTCTATCCAGTACTCGATCCGGTACCCAGTCTGACACTCCGTCCGACACCTCGCCTTGCACAAAAATGATGGGTGATTTGGTGGTTATGGTATTGGTGGACAATGATGGGCGAATCAAGAACATGGGTTTTTCTCAAGCTTGCCCCCTCCATTAGGGCACCATTAATGTAATTGTTTGTTTTTAGAAGTGGTTCAACCCTACAATGGTCGACCACTTGGTCTGTAAAACTTATAAATACCACTGTGGTGCTCATACAATAGAAAATCAGTTGAAGAAGTAGTGTGTTAGAGACAAATACAATTTTCTTCTATTTTTTCCATTTTCCATTGCCAAAATTATATAAAACTGCGTTTTTGAGTTTTAATGGTGAAATCGATTTGTTGAGTTCATGGTGTGCCTTTGAGAAGTGACCACGACTAGCTGGGGGGGCCACCAGTAGTCTAGTAACTATTCTATGTGTTATTTATGAATTTCATAGCTTAGATGTCTTTTATCTTATTTCATGTACATGCATTGTTATTTTTCTTTGTTATATAATTTGTTGTTGTAGCTTAACTGTTTAGTTCTTTTTGTAGGTTAGTATGAAGGCTTTTGTTAATATGCATTGATTTTTTAGTTAGTAGGAATGAGTTTGAAAACTCATACACTAACCCCGTGTGCAATTAAATATTAGATTGTATCTTATTTATGCTTTTAAAATCAAGTTTAAAACAGAGTAGAACAAAGTTGTAGTTTATGTTTTATTTTACAAGGCTTTGGTGGATGGATAGGGTTAGCTTTAGTTTTTATTTGTAGATTGCCTATTTAATTGTTATTTAGCTTTTTCTTAACTACTTCTTGATTAATTTGTTCATTAGTTTACTTGTGATATGCTAGAATCATGTTTTAATTTTTGTTTATATGCATTTTCCGTTCCGCAATTTGAATTGTTAAAATAGATATATGTTGGCCCTTGACCAAGTTTTGAAGAATACTTTGTCATAGTTGACCCTTTTTGGGACTGCGACAGCTAGTCAAAGATGGAGCGCAACACGAAGCGGAAATTAGGGAAGAAAAACCTATTTTTGGGACCCTTTAGGGTTTTGGGTTGATGTAACGGGAAAGGGATGTTGGCCCGTGGGTTTATCCACGCCTGGGCCCATTTTGTAATCTATAAATAGATACTTAGGCAATGTAAGTAGGAGACGGTAGTACATCTATGTGATGTATAGCTAAAGGCTTAGTGCTAGTAACTGGATCTATGTGATCAGATGTATATTGCAAGTGCTCCATGCATGATTATAAGGAGATTGAAAAGCTAAGTGCAAGTTGTTGTAGTTTTGGGTTGAAGTGAAAGGAAGAAGGATCTAGCAAGCTACACAGATCTTCTGTCCTATGTGAAGCAAGGATTTTTGAATCTCTATGTCGTAACCATTTGAATGAGATAATAAAGAAGAATATCTTGTGGACGTAGCCCCAGGGTGGGGGTGAACCACGATAACTTTGTGTATTGTGCTCTGTGCTTTGATCTAATGTGTTTATCTCCTTCTTGGCTAAGTTCTTGATGTGATTAAGTATATTTAGTTATGATTTGTTCTTCTGAGATAGGAATGAATGTTAGATATGATATATAAGATGCTTAGTGCTTGACCTGGTGAATCCAATCTATCTTGTTGTAACTAAGTGTTGAATTATCTTGAATCTAAGTATATACTACGATGCTTTATGCTAGATAATTACTAAGTGCTATAATCACAGATCTATGTCCCAGCTAAGGTTGCAGACATCTGAGGCCTGCAACCACCCCTACCTCTACCTCGGGTGAGACTTCATATGCTTCGCAGGTGTTGCCGAAAGGGCCCGTAGTTAGGGTTTTGTTGGTGCTCTCTTGAGAGTTGAACCCTCGATCTGCCCCTGTGCCAACAAATGGTTCCGTTGTTGGGACATGAAACTTTGATTGTTGGGAACTAAAGAAGAAAACACTTTGTGTGAAATAAGCTCTATACGTAGATCTGTTGCCTTAGTGCGTAGTATTCTACTTAACCTGCGAAGCTTTGTGCCGTGAAATAAAGGTCAGATCTGGAGGAAAGAGGTCAGATCTGCAATAAAAGAGGTTGACACTAAAGAAAATAAGTGAGATATGAACACTTTATTCCCTAAGAAAGAAATTTCTACAGAAAAGAGGTAAGATCTGTAAGCTCTAACCTCTAGTAAAGATAAGAATAGTTCAAGTTTTAGATCTGAAAGCTTTTTTCCCCGTGGAATTAAATAAGTGAAAATTTTTACTTCTAACATATGGATTTAGGTATGCTTGATTATATCAGCTTAAAAACTAGAGCATTGTTAGGTAAAAGAAAGTTTGATATGAATAGAAATAGTGAAAAATATGTTATACCTATGCATAGAAAGAATTTTTGGACTAACCAATGGATCCAGGACCCTAGAAAGAAAATTTTCAAGCTAGCCCTTATGATCCTAGCACGAAGTACAAAAAGAGTTGGGGATCATTGAAGAGAAAAAGAGGATTAACTCTTTGCTACAATGGAAAAAGACCAGGATAGCTTGCTAAGGAATGCCCTGGGAGAAACCCTAGATGCCTATGTTGTAGAGATATGGACCATGAAGTATTGGATTTCCCTAGAATGATTGCTAGACTTTAAAAGATGAATATGGAACAAGAAAACTCTCAAGGAGATCAAGAGAATAAAATTATAGAAGAACCCCAGAAAAAATCAGAGATCCTGTTACTGAAAATAAAAGAAACCCTAGATGACCATAAGGATGTCAGTTTGTCAGAGATCTTCAAAGAAAAGGAGAAAATTGAAGTAAGAATAAGATACTTCAACATTGATTGTGCTCTAGATGAGGGAACACCAATAAACATTATGACAGAAAGCACTTGGGAAACCCTAGGAAGGCCTGCTCTAGTCCCTTCACTAGGAACCATCGGATTATTTAAAGGAAAAATGGTAACCCTATGGGGAAGAATTACCCAGATAGATATGAGTACCCATGGAACTTCGACAGAGGAAGAATTCAAAGTTATTAAATTTATTGAGGACCACGCCCCATTTCTAGCTTTGTTAGGTAGGATATGGATAGAAAAATACCAGATCCGGAGAACAAAAGAAGCAAGAACTCATGGAATTTATGTCTAGAAGGATCTCCTACTTGATGAAAGAACAAGAGGACAGACCTAAGCCATTGAACACCAGGGACTTGGGTATTGAAGTTATAAGAGAATTAGAGGAACCATAGAAGATTGAAATACCTAATTCATATGATGAAGGAGTATTACCTTTGGATCTAAAGAAAGAACCTAAGCAAAGAGAAGTGACTATGTCAAGAGAAGATAAGAATCATAATGGTAAAAGGATGACCGAGACGAAGATTACTGGGAAAAATGTTAGGAAGATAAGTAAGAAGAGGGCCAAAATCAGAAAGTTACAGAAGACTGCAGAGGAAACTTCACAGAAGGAAAAATCATAGGAATCGAGCTTCGCCAGGATATCAGAACAACAACCTATGGCACTTTTCCATGGCACAAAAATATAGTCGTTGGAAGCCAATATAACCGTTCAAATTTCACTCTAAACAGGTCAAAACGCCTTTATGGCTCACCACTAGACCATTAGACCGCACCATATGGACAGTACATCAGTTAATGCAACCTCTTATCCATTGCAAGCCGACCATTGCTAAGTTTCCCTACTTAGTTCGTTGCACCATGCATCGAAAATACTTTTTCTAAATGAGAATTTGAGCTTGAAACTTGATATTACTTCACCCTGTGATCATTACATTGTTCCCATACTGTTCATCGTAGTCTCTGAATTCATTTTCACACCTGAGCTAGTGGACCCAAGATTGTATGTCGGACGAGCTCAGTGTTGTTGAGAAAGTAGTTGAACAATTTTTTATTGACTTAATGGCTGAGAGAGTCATGTCAGAAAGAAGGATGTATGTAGGTGTGCAAGCATCATCAACAGAAGGAGTCCAAGATTCTCCCTCCATTGCTCACAGAGCAAGACCTTCCAGAACCACGACCGAGACAAGAACAAAGCATAGAGATGATATTGCAAACACCAAGCTGATCCCACACATTCTGCCAATTTACATACCACCTTTGAGCGACAAGATTAACCGCGACAGTGTACCCAGAGACTTTGAGTACACCTTGATCACCATGTATCTTCTGAAAGGGGTGTGTGCAGTATGTGTTGACCAGGATAAGGTCGTAGCATTGAAATTTAATGATTTTAACCTTGGAGATCGCAAAATCTACAGCATGTTAGCTCCGCACAAGTACTTAACCAAGACCAAAGGCAGAAATCCTAATATTGTCCTACAGTCCTAGACCCAGAACCTCATGTAGTCCACACTGCTCAATGTAATGAAGATTCCTCACTTCGGAAGACACCAGGAAGTCAACGCATGTGTCAAGTTGATACTGTCTTGCTACCACGGCGGATACTTATGGTTGTACCGATGCATCACTGTGGATCTGACTCTGATCAATCGGCTCACAGGGCTTAGCATGCAAGGCCCTGACCCATAGGACTTTTACCTAGGAAAGACCTCATACTGATCACTAGCATAGTGGATAAAAGAAATGTATGGCAATGTAGAGAAGGGTACGCGAGGCTACAAGGTAGCCTCTATCCAGAGTGGCACAATGCACTTTTCCTATCAGTTGATCACGGGAAAGTTAGTTCATAAGAACAGGCCAACACAGGTGACTGTCTTCGTAGTTGACCTCTCAGGGAAGTACGTCGAGGGACTACAGATTAATTGGGCACAATATCTTGTAAACCAGTTAGAGATGAATTGTAGAGGAGTGCAAGACCAAGGGCATGAGTTCCAATTTAGTTTGTTGCTCATACTCATCGCTTTCATCACTTGGGAACTGCTAGAGGGAGCCACTTTTCCAGAGATCAAAACTTTCGAACCACTGGCCGCGAAGTTCTATACGTTGTGGTACTCCAACGACATGAACAAGCAGTGGCAGTCCAATGTTGTCTTCCACACTATTTCAACCAACTAAACAATGTAATTCATTCTACACTGCGAATCACCCCAAATGTACTTTATAGGTTTAGACCTTTGATGAAATTCAGTGCAGACCGCTACTTCACCTATATTACAGCGCATGGTGATGAGCATAAACAACAGTTCCAATTCTACTACAAGCTGACAGAAGATGACTTGGAGGAGATTACCAGGGAATGGTCGGTGGACCTCCTTGTTGCAGTGAACCCCACAGACATGTCTGACAAGGAAATCCCAGAAGCTATGCCAGATACACCTGAGCCAAGCAAGACTAAGAAGGATGACGAAGTTGAAGATATCCCTAGCATGTACACGAAGACTACTTCGATCTCACCTGCGCAGGGAGGTGATGGTGATGAGCTAGGCGACACATAAGTTGAGAAAAGCAGAGGTGAGGTTACTCCACCTAGAGATGAGGAGGATCCCTCCATGAAAAGAAATATTACACAGCCAAAACCTTCCTCCCGAAAGAAAGATAAGGCCACCCAGACCACGCTTAAAACTACCCTTACCTTGGATGACTTTGGCTTCTTAATTGTTGCGATGAATGATGTTTCACTAGAGCTCATAGAAAAGCAGGAAGAAAAGAAGAAGGATATATTCAACCAAATCAAGGGAGAACTCCAAGAAGTGCAACAGGCACTCCAGTCCAGCTGAGCAATTTCTACAACACCCTTGATAAGAGAAACATCAGGAATAGGTGATGAGCCCTCTCATCTACACCAGATCACTGATCTAGTTGAATCTTACCCAGGCTTTGATGCAAGCATAAAAAGCACTTCTAGAACAACGGAGTGAGGCAAAACAGGAAAATCTTTCCCTGAAATAAAATTGGAACGAGGAAAAGGCACACTTGCTAGCAGAGAAACTTGAAGTATAGGAAAGGGTTCACAAAGCACTTCACTCTGTGACAGTCATAGAAGTGAAGATGGAATACTATCTCCCACAGTAGGTGAGACCCAACTGGAAGAAGTAATCCAGCAACTCCAACAGCGCATCATAGATATGGAGCTCCACACCGTGCCTGAGACCCCCCAAGAAATAAGAGATCTAGAAGAGGCCACTGCTCGGAGAGCAGTTGGCTGATTAAAAACCTTTGCCCTGGAATGAAAGCAACTGAGTGCTAGAAGCGCCCAGACTTATGAAACCCTCACATAGAATCCATAATTGCAAACATTAGAGGCACAACTCCAAGAAAAAAAGCAGCATGCAGACACGCTACAGGCGTAGATAAAGACTTTGACCCCAATCGAAAGAATGAAGAGGTTCGCAGAACAATGCACAACCCAACAACAGGTACATACACTGCAAAGTAAAGTGATGGAAGTTTCCCAATAACTTCAACCAATCCAAGAAAAGGCATGTCCATTGTTCACTGAACTTGAAATCTAGGGAGCTAAACTCGAACAGGTTGTCATCACTGCAGAACAATGCCTGGAAGGACCACTCAATGACACAGTGATCAAGTAATTCACTGAGAAAGAGGTTGTCGCACTACAATAGAACAAAGAAGCTTGAGCCTAGCTCGAGGCATTCGAGGCAGAATTGATCAAACTAGAGTGACTCAGGACGAGTCACAAGTGAGTGTTGGGGGATTGTTGGCCCTTGACCAAGTTTTGAAGAATACTTGGTCATAGTTGACCATTTTTGGGACTGCGATAGCTAGTCAAAGATGGAGCGCAACGCGAAGCAGAAATTAGGGAAGAAAAACCTATTTTTCGGACCCTTTAGGGTTTTGGGTTGATGTAACGGGAAAGGGATGTCGGCCCGTGGATTTACCCATGCCTAGGCCCATTTTGTAATCTATAAATAGATACTTAGGCAATGTAATTAGGAGACGGTAGTACATCTATGTGATGTATAGCTAAAGGCTTAGTGCTATTAACTGGATCTGTGTGATCGGATGTATATTGAAATTTCTACGTGCATGATTATAAGGAGATTGAAAATCCAAGTGCAAGTTGTTGTAGTTTTGGGCTGAAGTGCAAGGAAGAAGGATCTAGCGAGATGCGCAGATATTTTGTCCTATGCAAAGTAAGGATTGTTGAAGCTCTGTGATGTAACTGTTTGACTGAGATAATAAAGAAGAAGATCTTGTGGACATAGCCCCAGGGTGGGGGTGAACCATGGTAACTTTGTGTATTTTTCTATGTGCTTTGACCTAATGTGTTTATCTTCTTCTTGGCTAAGTGCTTGATGTGATTAAGTAGATTTAGTTATGCTTTGTGCTTCTGAGATAGGAATGAATGTTAGATCTGATATATAAGATTCTTAGTGCCTGATCTGGTGAATCCAATCTATCTTGTTGTATCTAAGTGTTGAATTATATTGAATATAAGTATATATTTTTATGCTCTGTGCTATCTACGAAGTGTTGTAAGGGTTGAATATTGATAGATAAACCTTGCTAGATAATTGCTAAGTGATATAATCACAGATCTGTGTCCCAGCTAATGTTGCAGACATCTGAGTCCTACAACCACCCCTGCCTCTACCTCGGGTGAGACTTCATCTGCTTCGCAGGTGTTGCCAAAAGGGCCAGTAGTTAGGTTTTTGTTGGTGCTCTTTTGAACGTTGAACCCTGGGTCTACCCCTATGCCAACAATATAGCATAGTTTTATTTTATGTGATTACTTTTGTAGAATTAGATTGCAATTCCAGTTTTTAGTTAATGATTGAATTTAATTATGATTTTTGCTTACATAGCATAGAGTACAATTATAATCTCATTATATTTTTGATGGTTAATGCATGAGTAATAATCACATGAATATGCAGGGTAATTAACGTTGTTTCCGCAATGGATAAGTTCTCACTGGACTGCTTAATCCACACCTTTCACTTTGCTATTGAAATTAGTATTGATCTTATACCTCTTAAATTATCTTTCGTTGTCAAGTGCCATCGAGATATTATAAAACACCAGAGACATTCACACAACCATCAACACTATATTTGAGTTTTTATAGGTTAAAAGATAGTTTCTTTCTTTCATAGATCAGAAAATAGTTTTCTTGCTGTTGTAGGATAGATAGTCTTTTTCTTTGGTAGATTAAAGAACAATTTGCTTATCATAGATTAAAGGTTAGTTGTTAGTTCTTCCTTCTTTCAATTAAATAGATTTTTGAATATGAATTAGAGATAGTTGTATTAAGAACAGAGTTCACTTGCCTCTTAGTTAGTTGCTTATTAAGTAGTTTTACTTAGTTTACTTGCTATAGAAGTTATCCTAGGGTAGTTAACTGTTTACTTTCTTTAATAGGTTAAATTTCTTACTTGTCTATTCTTGTTTTGATAGTATAGTTGCTTGTTTATTTACTTGCTTTCACGGGATAGTTGTTTATTGAATTCAAATAGACTAGTTAAAGTAGTTTTCTTTTTCTATTTGTTTATTGTTATGCTTAAATAGTTGTTTTTTCTTATTGTTATAATTGAACTAGTTTGCTTCAAGTAGGGTTTTCACTTGTTTTCCTAGAACTATCCATTGATCCTTGGCCCAAAAGTACTTAGGTTACATGGTTTAAAGTTGCTTAGTAGGGTTTTCTCATTAGATATCTTTGCTTGAATATATTGTCCCTTAGATAGCCACTTCCTTAGTTAGACTATACTACTACCAACCCTTCTACATTGGCATATATTTTTCTACAACTCTAAGTTTACTTACCCCGGGTTGAAAATTTAATTGAGGGTTTTTAGTGCATATAGAACACCCATCACCTTTGACTGTCCAATCTGTACCATAACCAATCTCAACAGATATATTCTCTCCAACAACTTACTCATGCTCCTCAACCATACAATATGAATGCTACTTAATCATGTATAAGCATTTATGTTCTAAGACTTTTGCGACCATTGTTGTGATGAGATAGTTCTTATGTATTGATGACATTAGTTTTTTCATGTATAAGCAACCAGTATACTATGGAAACCATATCAATACTAAAAAATAATAGTGTTATTCACTCTAGTCAATCAACCAACATAACCATATCACAATAGCCATACCAAGAATGACTTAAGCATTCTCCATACCATAAGCAAGAGTATCCATCAAAAAATCATGTAACCATAACAGAACTTCTATGGAAGATCTGAGCCCATAGAATGCAGATATGGAACTTGCTTCATCCTTCAGGAACCTAACACCATCTCACACTCAAGTCTCCATGACTTTCTTCAACTGTACGCACAATGGTCTCCTTCATCCCGTGTGTGTACGCACCCTACCTTATTGAAGCCGGTGTATGTACGTGCTCTGGCTCACTACACCCTGTGTGCTCCTTCAGAAACTAGGGTTTCTGAACTTACAAAAATTTCGTCATCAAGATCTCAGACTTACAGAAAATTGGATGCATCCATGAGAACCTGCAATCACTCTCTTACTCAAAATAGATCTTCAATATATTCTCAAGAGAGATGTATTTACAAGAGACCCTTTCCTCTTATTTATACTATCCAAGTAGCTTCCTTAGAAGCATCCACTAGGACACTTTGTCCACATATCCACTTTATCCACATAACTATACGTCCACCTAGCCACCTTTATCCAACTTTGTCCACTTAGCCACTTTGTTCACATGGCCACTTGTCCACTTAACCTAATTTCCTTATTTTAGGGTTAACCCACTTATAACTACTTTCCATAATTATAAAGTTTTCCATTAACTTTATTATTTAAATAATCCTCTTTGACTTCATCACTTCACTTTACTATTTAAATAATTTCTTCTTTGTAAACACTTTGACTTCTTTGACTGTTTGGGGATTCTAGCCAACATATGAGGGTCCTCCAACTTCACAAGGCCATAACTCTCAAACCGTGAGGAGTTATGTGACGTTCCACATACCACGAAAAAGGCATGATAAGAACTATCCATATAGGATAGTTTCACTGAAAAATTCATTGATATGCATCTCATTATTCCACAATTAAACATGGGTTCTCTAACCACACTTCTAGGATAACCCAACTGCAAAGCATCTTCTCGTGAGAGATTTCACCATAAGGGGGCCACTTTGGAGTTCATCCATTTGTACTTCCTATCAACCATGACAAGACAATAATGAGTCATATTGACATCAATCCAACTGGAATAACCCATGACAATACATCACTATGACATTGCCCCTTTGTCATTCATTATATGCATGGACACATGATCCAACGATAAATACATTAATGCATCCATCCATCTATGCATCAGATATCAATGATAACACATTGATCTATCTTCATCTATGCATGACATCATTTATCAATAACTTCACTTGACATCCATTCATTTACAACAATCACAATACATACTTCATCAATATACTATGACAAGACATTGTTCCTTTGACATCAATGACAACATGATCCAACAATATCCCCTTTTGGAATTGATGAAAATACCAACATTAATGTCAACACCAATCATTGATGGAAACATGTAGACATGGCATTGCTCTTCATCAATAGTCATCTCAATCACATCAATGTGACTATCTCTCCCCCTTTGACATCAATGGAAAATGGTAGTTCTCTCCTTTGGGCTACTCTCCCTGCCTGAACTCTTCTTGGGGCTTCTCCCTCTCCCTGGATTCCTTTGATCCTCTACTGAATAATATCTCCCCTTTTGAACAAGTCATATCACTCTGATGTAATGATGAATGGATATTGCTCATGCTCCCCCTGTGAAAATCGCTCCCCATGGAACCATACATCTGTGCTCTTTCTCCAAGTATTTATATTTGCATCTGATAAATATCTCCTCCTGGAATCATGGGAAGAATAATGACTCCCCATATGGGTATGTCTCCCCCTATCTTCTCTGCAATATGAACAATATGCTACCACTGCAATATGCTTCTGCTACAAATGCTACTGCTCAACCGAAACATAGATCAACTGCTTTAAGAATGATTTTCTCTTCCTATGACGATCCTTGGACCCGTCCATGCATCAAACTCGTGCCATACCATACATCATGAACCAAAAGATATGATCTAGATTATTTTAGGCACAAAATGAGAGCCGAGATATAATAAAGAAATGCACAGAGATATCACGTATATCCAATAATATAACATAAATATATCATAGATGAAACCATAAACACAGAGATACAGTAATGCATGATTTCTATTAATGAAAGAAATGTATGAACACTGTAAAAATACAGAGTGAAAGACTTGCTAGAATGGTGGCAGCTTATCTCTGAGAAGAGATGTGAAGGCTACTCGCATTCGCAAGAAGATGGTTACAATGAGGATCTCAAGGCCTTTTTACAATAAGCAGGAATGTCAAAAACCCTAGACATCCAAAAACCTAACTCTAGGAGATGAAGCACCAAAATTCATGTGGGCCCAGTTTGGGTAAGTTAATACATCAACTTCTCGTGGTCGTAACGTTTGCATACAATCTCCGTTTTGGGCACGTGATAGCCCATTGGAAAGGTATCATCGAGGAGATTCATTTTGGGGGCTCAATCATGCCTTCGGATATCATTAAGGAGATAGATACTGAAAAACCTTCATTTAGGCCCTAAAAATGGCCCTCGAAGTTAAAAACTGTTAGAAATAGTAAATTTCCAAAATCGCCAGAAAACTGTTTTGAGCCAGCCACACAAGGTGGGTGGCCACCGATATCCACCTGGATCAATACTCCCTCCTTAGGAAGTAATGGTATCCATTGTGTTTATTTCCCATGGGAGAGGGAAAATCATTTGCTGAATTTGCATCTTAGTGAGCTGCTTGTCTGGCTGGAGATGTCTCGCTACTCAGTTTGTGGAAGTTTGGCATGAACCTGTTGAGGCCGGGGCTATTCAAAAAGTCGAGATACATGAGAGGATGGTGTGCAGAAGGAATCTTTGTGATTTGTTGTAGCCTTGTCGACCTGCTTCTATTGGATAGAAAGTGCTTGGGGCGAGGTTGCAGTGGTTGCAGTGTCCTTCTGTTCTTCTTTTGAATAGATTGTGAAGAAGCTAAATTTTGCAGTATGAGATACTACCTTGCGGAACTTTTTAAGTGGACCGATAGTTGGAAATACCTCTGGTATTCTGTAGAGATGACCCCCTAGATAAACAATGACACTGCGGGGTCGAGACTCATAAACAACATGGCGCTTCCACATATATGGTTGGACCAAGAGAACATCACAAACATCTAGTGGGGAAACATCACATAATACCTCATCCTTGAAGGGCTAGATGTCATATGACAATCGACATTGCTAGCTGACACAGACATCTCGTCCTTGGCGAAGCCACTCAATGTTGTATGGTTGTGGGTGTGGTGTTGTTGAAAATCCCAATTGTTTGATGACCTCTGCTGAGATGAGGTTCTTCTGACTTCCGCTATCAACAATAAAATGCAGCAGGGTCCCCTTCACCCACATTTGTGAATGAAAAAGGTGCTCCCCCTCTTCAGGATTTGTTGGTTCTTCTGGTTGAATTGTTGTGGTCATGACAATAGCAGTGGGGTCTACGTCAATGATCTGTCCTTTACCAGTATTTTCAGAATCAGGTTCTAAATTAGGGTTCGGCTCCTTGTCTTTGATCTCGACCACCAATGATTGTTTTGAGCGACATTCATCGGTGTTGTGCCAGGGGATTTTGTGGAAATCACACCTTCCCATGACCCTTATTTTCCTGTGTCTTGGACTGGTTTTCGAAAGACTGTTTGTTAGGGTTGTCTTCGTCATACTTCGGTTGTTGCGGATTTGCAGACCTGAACTCCCGTTTGTTCTGGTGCTTAAATTTCTGCTAGATTTTCACAGCATATCGATAAGCAACACCGAGTGATGAGATGTCCATAAAATTCATTTCATTTTGAATGTATCTGTGTAGAGCCCCATGGTATTTCAGAACCAAATATCGCTCGGAGTATTTGATACCCATATTGGTGCACAAGGTATGGAAGGTATTGGTGAAATTCGGAACTGCTTGGCCCATCTCTTGCCATAGTGTGGTCCATCTCATGTACTACTCATAGTTGCCAACAGGGTAATACTGTTCCTTTACCGCATCCACAAAAAAATCCCAAGTGGGATTGGCCTCGTATATTCCAGACTCCTCTGTGGAAATTTTCTCCCAGTAAGTTTCCCACCAATGTTTGACATGAGGGAGAGCTTTAAGGAGTGCGAAGGTGATCGTTTCTTTGTCGAAAAAATTGTGAACAGAGAAATAACCTTCTAGCAGAGTTAACCATTTTTCTAGGGCTTCTGCATCTATCTGTCCTTCAAATACAAGAATATCAAAATTAACTTGTACCTTGAAAAGTGAGGTGCCTCCAAAGTGGCCGCTTGATGAAGATGTACCTTCTGTTATCGGTAGGCATTGAAGGATGTGGGGAAAATTCTCCATCATTTCGTCCCTCTGTCGCGTGAGAGCTTGCTCAAGCAATAAATTGATAGGATCGTCTGCTCTGTCATTTTTCTTTTCTTCCACCATTAAGGGTTTCTTGGGTGTGAAAGAGAGATTGCATTTAAGAGAGAAAACCTCGAGACCCAACTTGCTATACTCGGACCTCGTAAGGGACATGCACTGAAAAAACGATCAAGAGCAGCCTACTCTGATACCACTGATATAGATTATTTTCGGCATGAACTGAGAGTGGAGATATAATAAATAAATGCACAGAGATATCACGTATATCCAATAATATAACATAAATATATCAGAGATACAGTAATACACGATTTCTATTAATGAAAGAAATGTACAGAGACTGTAAAAATAAAGAGAGAAAGACTCGTTAGAATGGTGGTAACTTATCTCTGAGAAAATATGTGACGGCTACTCGCATTCGCAAGAAGATGGTTACAATGAGGCTCTCAAGGCCTTTTTACAATAAGCAGTAATGTCAAAAACCCTAGACATCCAAAAACCTAACTCTAGGAGATGAAGTGCCAAAAGTCACGTGGGCCCTGTTTGGGTAAGTTAATACATCAACTTCCCGGGGTCGTAACTTTTGCATACGATCTCTGTTTTGGGCGTGTGATAGCCCGTTGGAAAGGTATCATCAAGGAGATTAATTTTGGGGGCTCAATCATGCCTTTGGATATCACTGAGGATATTGATCCCGAAAAACATTCATTTATTCCCTCAAAATGGCCCCGGAAGTTAAAAACTGCTAAAAATAGTAAATTGCCAAAACCGCCAGACAATTGTTTTGAGCCAATCAGAAAAGGTGGGTGGCCACCGATATCCACCTGGATCAATCCTCCCTCCTTAGGAAGAAATGGTATCCATTGCATTGATTTCCTAGGGGAGAGGGAAAATTGTTTGTTGAATCTGCATCTTGGTCAGCTGCTTGTCTTGTTGGAGATGTCATGCTACTCAGTTTGTGGATGTTTGGCAGGAACCTGTTGAGGCTGGGGCTATTCAAAAAGTCGAGATACATGAGAGGAAGGTGTGAAAAAGGAATCTTTGTGCTTTGCTGCAGCCTTTTTGACCTACTTCTATTGGATAGAAGGTGCTTGGGGCGAGGCCGTAGTGGTTGTAGTGTCCTTCTGTGCTTCTTTTGAATAGATTCTTAAGAAGCTAAATTTTGCAGTATGAGATACTACCTTGCGGAACCTTTTAGGTGGTGCAGTAGTTGGAACTACCTCTAGTATTTTGTAGAGATGACCCCCCAATGAAACAATGACACTGTGGGGTCGAGACTCATAAACAACATGGCGCTTCCACATATATGGTTGGCCCAAGAGAACATCACAGACATGCAGTGGGGAAACATCACATAATACGTCATCCTTGAAGGGCTAGATGTCGTATGACAATCGACATTGTTGGTTGACATGGAGATCTTGTCCTTGGCGAAGCTACCCGATGTTGTATGGTTGTGGGTGTGGTGTTGTCAACAATCCCAACTGTTTGACGACCTCTATTGAGATGAGGTTCTTCTGGTTTCCACTATCAACAATAAAATGGAGTGGGGTCCCCTTCACCCACATTTTTGAATGAAAAAGGTGCTCCCCCTCTTCAGGATCTGTTGGTTCTTCTGGTTGAATTGTTGTGGTCGCGACAATAGCAGTGGGGTCTGCGTCAATGATCTGTCCTTTACCAGTATTTTCAGAATCAGATTCTAAATCAGGGTTCGGCTCCTTGTCTTTGATATCGACCACCAATGACTATTTTGAGTGACATTCATCAGTGTTGTGCCAGGGGATTTTGGGGAAATCACACCATTTTCCGGTGTCCGCCTTTGTCTTCCTGTGAACCTTCTTTTCCTGTGTCTTGGACCAGTTTTCTGGAGACTGTTTGTTAGGGTTGTCTTAGTCATACTTCGGTTGTTGCGGATTTGCAGACCCAAACTCCTATTTGTTCTAGTGCTTAAATTTCTGCTTGATTTTAACAGCATATCGATAAGCAACACCGAGTGATGAGATGTCCAGAAAATCCATTTCAGTCTGGATGTATCTGTGTAGAGCCCCATGGTATTTCAGAACCAAATGTCGCTCGGAGTCTTTGATACCCATATTGGCACGCAAGGTATGGAAGGTATTGGTGAACTTCGGAAATTCTTGGCCCCTCTCTTGTCGTAGTGTGGTCCATCTGATGTACTGGTCCTTATAGTTTCCAACAGGGTAATACTATTCCTTTACCGCATCCACAAAAAAATCCCAAGTGGGATCGACCCCGTATATTCCAGACTCCTCTGTGGAACTTTGCTCCCAGTAAGTTTCCCACCAATGTTTGACATGAGGGAGAGCTTTAAGGAGTGCGAAGGTGATATTTTCTTTGTTGGAAAAATTGTGAACAGAGAAATAACCTTCTAGCAGAGTTAACTATTTTTCTAGGGCTTCTGCATCTATCTGTCCTTCAAATACAGGAAAATAAAAATTAACTTGTACCTTGAAAGTTGAGGTGCGTCCAAAGTGGTTGTTTGATGAATATGTACCTACTTTTATCGGTAGGCATTGAAGGGTGTGGGAAAAATTCTCCATCATTTCATCCCTCTGTTGCGTGAGAGCTTGCTCAAGCAACAGATTGATAGGATCGTCTGCTCCGTCATTTTTCTTTTCTTCCGCCATTGAGGATTTCTTGGGTGTACGAGAGAGATTGTCTTTAAGACAAACAATCTTGAGACCCAACTTACTATACTTGGACCTCGTCGGGGACATGCAGTGAAAAAATGATCAAGAGCAGCCTGCTCTGATACCACTGATCTGGATTATTTTCGGCATGAAATGAGAGCGGAGATATAATAAAGAAATGCACAGAGATATCACGTATATCCAATAATATAACATAAATATATCAAATATGCAACCATAAACATAGAGATATAGTAATACACGATTTCTATTAATGAAAGAAATGTACAGAGACTGTAAAAATACAGAGTAAAGACTTATTAGAATGGTGGCAACTTATCTCTGAGAAGAGATGTGACGGCTACTCGCATTCACAAGAAGATGGTTACAATGAGGCTGTCAAGGCCCTTTTACAATAAGCACAAATTTCAAAATCCCTAGACATCCAAAAACCTAACTCTAGGAGATGAAGCACCAAAAGTCATGTGGGCCCTTTTTGGGTAAGTTAATACATCAACTTCCCGGGGTCGTAACTTTTGCATACGATCTCCGTTTTGGGTGCGTGATAGCCCGTTAGAAAGGTATCGTCGAGGAGATTAATTTTGGAGGCTCAATCATGCCTTTAGCTATCATTGAGGATCTTGATCATGAAAAACCGTCATTTAGGCCCTCAAAATGGCCCTAGAAGTTAAAAACTGCTAAAAATAGTAACTTGCCAAAATCGCTAGAAACTTGTTTTGAGCCAGTCGGACAAGGTAGGTGGCCACTGATATCCACCTGGATCAATCCTCCCTCCTTAGCAAGAAATGGTATCCATTGCAATGATTTCCTGGGGGAGAGGTAAAATCGTTTGTTGAATCTGCATCTTGGTGAGCTGCTTGTCTTGCTGGAGATGTCGTGCTACTCAGTTTGTAGAAGTTTGGCACAAACCTGTTGAGTATGGGGTTGTTCAACAAGTCTAGATACATGAGAGGATGGTGTGGAGAAGTAATCTTTGCACTTTACTACAGCCTTGTCGACCTTCTTCTGTTGGATAGAAGGTGCTTGGAACGAGGTTGTAGTGGTTGCAGTGTCCTTCTGTTCTTCTTTTGAATAGATTATGAAGAAGCTAAATTTCACAGTATGAGATACTACCTTGTGGCACTTTTTCAGTGGAACAATAGTTGGAACTACCTCTGGTATTCTGTAGAGATGACCCCCCAGAGAAACAATGACACTGCAGGGTCGAGACTCATAAACAACATGGCGCTTCCACATATATGGTTGGCCCAAGAGAACATCACAGACATCCAGAGGGGAAAAATCGCATAATACCTCATCCTTGAAGGGTTGGATGCCGTATGACAATTGACATTACTGGATGACACAAAGATCTCGTCCTTGGCGAAGCCAACCGATGTTGTATGGTTGTGGGTGTGGTGTTGTCGACTCTCCCAACTGTTTGATGACCTCTGTTGAGATGAGGTTCTTTTGGCTTCCGCTATCAAGAATAAAATGCAGTGGGGTCCCCTTCACCCACATTTGTGAATGCAAAAGGCGCTCCCCCTTTGTTGGACAACTGAGAGGGGGGGTGAATCAGTTGTTACTGAGCTTAAACAATTATGCTTATTTTAAAATTTTTACACAACATTTAATGATAGTCACAATAATGCAGGGAAGTAAGCAATAGAACATTTAGCATCAGCCACACATATGATATACACAGAGACAGATATTTCCTGAGGAAACCCATACAGGGGAAAAACCTCTTCTTCTTTATATGATAAGTAATCTTTACATTCTTTACATTATCATACATATGAGCACCAACTCATATTGAGGCTACAACCTCTGTTTTGCAAGCTACTATTTGCTGAGAGCACCAACTCTCTGGTTTCTCTAGCACCAAGTAAAAGGAAGCACCAACTCCTTGGTTTCTCTAGCACCAACTCCCCGATTTCTCTAGCACCAACTACCCGGTTTCTCTAGCACCAACTAGAAGGAAGCTATAACTCCCTGTGTTCAAGCACCCACTTGAACCTCTAAGGACAATAGTCCTCCCTAGCACCTCCCTACCACCCTGAAATATAAATTTTTGCTAATGAAACTTATCACAGTGATACAATATTTATCATTGGCTTACCAGACTTATCACTGTTCTATTAAGCTACTCTGCTCTCTTGTATCAGTGTATTTCTGTCTGCATCTTCTTGGGATTTCTGATCTTCTATTTTCCTCTACAAGAGAACCTCAGCCTTCCTTTAGTGTCTTACTGTCTTGCTCCACACATTCCTTGCGCTTTTTGTGCTTCTTCCTCTTATGCTCTATGCGCCATGTCCATTCAATACTCCATTCCTCTTCTCTATATTTCAGCTGTTGCACACTCCTCCTTCTACACTCCTGAATCCCTCTCAACAATAGCAACACCCATTTATGCTTTGTTCTACATACTTATAGTCTCTGTGCCCCTTGTGCATGATGTCCCGCCATGCTTCTGCATTCTCTCTCATGTCGAGTACTCTACCTATTCATCATGGAAACTCTTCACCTTCTCTGGAAGTTAGATCCATCTGTCAATTTCCTCTATGAATAGTCTTCATTCCACTAGTAGATTCCTAGAGACTCTTCAGCTCCTCAGATAATCACACAGAAGTCTCTTCGAGTTCTCTGGCAGAAACCATCAGTGGTTTCTAGCAGTTACACTCTGAACCTTCAAAGACCACTTCAGCAACTGAATCACCACTGATCGATTAACTGTAAAGAGAAACAAAATCCCTTCGATCATACTTAAATTCATGTACATTGTTGGATGGATTGCGTAGGGTCTTGCATTTAATTCATATGCCCACTGGTTGTGACCGAGCGCTAAACAGAGTTTTAATTTTGTGATCTTGCATCTCGACATTCCTATGATAAAGGATATCGACACTCCAAGTCACGATCGCCAAGACTTTGAGATGGACCTTAGCACCGCTAGCTTTTCCCTTCACATGACCACCGACAGTGACCACAGGCTGTGCCAAAAGGTGCTTCGTATTTCATGAATTTATAAACTTCATCAAGCCTGATCAACGGTCGAGATCTCTGATGATCCGATGGTCTAGATCTCATCGCAATCTTGCATATCTCAATTCATGTGATGAAGGGTCTTGATGCTCCAAGTCATGATTGCCCAGACTTTGAGATGGAGCTTAGTACCGCTAGCTTCTTCCCTTCACGTGACCACCCGCGGTGACCACAAGCTGTGCCAAAAGGCGCTTCGTATTTCATAAATTTATAAACTTCATCAAGCCTGATCAATGGTCGAGATCTCCGATAATCCGACAGTCCAGATCTCATCGTGATCTCGCATATCGTGATTCCTGTGATGAAGGGTCTTGATGCTCCAAGTCGTGATTGTCGAGACTCCGAGATGGAGCTTAACACTGCTAGCTCCTTCCTCTATCTTCCACAAATGTAACCACTGGCTATGACCACAGCCTTATTCGAAAACTCATTTCGCACTTTTGCATATCAGGTATTCTGTGATGCGTTCTCTCAACTCTCCATGTCACGAGCTCTGAAATAAGGCTTGGCTTCTCTAGCTCTCGACAATGTGACCACGAGATATGACCACTCGCCAATCAAACGAGCACTTTGCTCCTTTGACTTTCCAGTCAGCAAAATGGTGATATTTTGCCATGTGTCCTCTAGATCCAATGGTCCACGACTGTCCTCAATGGATGACCAGGATTCCTTCACAGTTTTGGAGAGTTGGATGACTCTTGGTATTATCCGCCTTACAGTTTCACCATATCTAACAGTTGTTGGTCCTTCGTAATTACTCCAGATATGACGTCCCAAATCTTATCGTGATTTTTCCACTTCACGAGCCTTCTTCATTCCTGATTAATGGTCCACAATCCTTGGTCATGTGACAGTCCAGATATTTTCGTGATCTCACATATCGCGAGTTTGAACATCTTTCCTTTGGATTTCCTGATCTGCAAAAATCTGAAACAAAACCTTTGTCGTTCACCATGTGTCCTTCTTGAATCAACTGTCAAGATTGTTATCACGATTTCGTATATCACAAGTTTGAACCTTTTTCCTTTGGATTTCACGATATGTGAAACTCCAAAAACCTTTGTTGTGATTTGATTGTTTTCCTCCTTCTGAGCTTACACTGCTGATCTTGCCATTCGATTTTTGATGTTCTTCTTCCTTGCCTACTTGTCTGTTGATCTTCTTTGCTTGCCTGTTTGTCATCATTGTTGTTGTTCTTTCCATCAATGACAAGCATTCTCTTCTTGTAAACATGCCAACAATATCCCCCTTTGGCATTGATGGCAACCTTGAATGGCTGCGCTAATCTGTTTGGACCTCCAACTATAGCATCCAGTCTAGACCACTCCTTTTCTCCCCCTTTGACATCAATGTCAAAGAAAACACGCTCCCCCTGAGCTATTGCAGTATGTTTAGGAGGTATCATATGTTCAACCAATACAAACTCCCCCTAACAGGATGGACTTTCTTAGATGTGAGATGGGATGACACCCAACTTTTGTCAGAGATATTCAAATGGTGTCTTGGCTAAGGGTTTAGTAAAGATGTCTGCAATTTTTTCTATGGTTGGAATGTAATGGACCTTAACAACCTGATTGGTGACCTGCTCTCTCAGAAAATGGTATTTTATGGGAATATGCTTGGTCTTGGAGTGGAGTACACGATTCTTAGACACACTGATGGCACTAGTGTTATCACAATGAATTGGGATCAGTGCTGCGTATTTTACCTCTAAGTCTGCAAGTGTCTGAATCATCCATAATACTTGAGTGCAACAGGTAGCAACAGCAATGTACTCTACCTTTGTATTCAATAAATAAATGTAACTTTGCTTTTTACTAAGCCATGCTACTAACGATTCACTCAGGAAGAATTCTCCTCCACTAGTGCTTTTTCTCTCATCAACACAGTTTGCCCAATCTGCATCTGAATAAGCAGTTAACTGAAAATTCTGATTTCTGGGATACCACAGACCATAAGTCATTGTTTCTTTCAAATGCTTGAATATCCTTTTGACAGCTAGAAAATGACTCTGTTTAGGTGCAGACTGATATCTTCCTACCATTCCAATAGCATGCATTATATCTGGGTGAGATGTTGTGATGTACAGTAGGCTTCCTATCATTGACCTATATGAACTTTGATCAACATCAGGTGAGTCATCATCCTTGCTGTTATAACCCTAAATTGCACCACACATGCTTACCTGGCATCAGGCCAACTCATATCCCTTCTTTGCCAAAAACTACTGAACAACTCTTCTAAAAACTCCATTTTTAAAAGTACACACTAGCAGGCCCACTACAACCCGCGTGTATCAAAAAGTACATGCTAGCAGGCCCACTACAGCCCACGTGTACCTTCAGAATCACAAAAAAAAGGAAATTTTCCGACAGGACAAAAAGCTATGGGTCAGTTAACTAAAACTCCCGGCCATGCATGGCCGAGGGTTCATCCAAAACCCTAGCTCCTTCTAGCCTATAAAACAAGGGGTAGGGGTACCATTTGGAAGAGGAAAATTATAAGCGAAGAAACTCTACCCATTTGCCGAATCCATTGTCCCAACCCTTTAGCCTTTCCTCAAGCCTAAGGAGAATTAACACAAAGAAGTTGGAGGACAAAAGAAGAGGAGGAGCCCAGGATCGGGATCAAGGAACGGTGGCCAGTCTCGACTTTGATTGTAAGTTGATTCATTTTGAAAATAATAAAAGAATACTTTTCCCATCCCAATGCATGAGTTATCTATGATTTGTTTAATTTATGCTTAATTTCTAACCCTCAAGTAGAAAAGTAGCATGCATGCGTAGTGTTTTGTCTTCATTGCAGGACTATCTTTGGAAGGAGTAGAGCAAGCAAGCGGGCAAAGCGCAACAAAGGATCTACACCAAACATTAGTAAAAAGGTTAGTAGTTCCTTTCCATGCATGTATGTGAAAGAGGGGTTTTAAGTTTTGGGTGGTAGGTTAAAAGTGATTTCTTTATGGTCATAATATGCATGCAAGTCTGACCCTAGTTTGCTAGTCCGTAGGGTATTTTTCCCAACAACAGAATTGGCGACCGTACTAGGGAGGATACTCTTTAGGGTTTCCGGATTTAGTTGAGTTTGTGGGTAGTTTAAGAGATTAGATTTTCTGTTTCTTTGCCTGTCTTTTTTTGTAATGCCTGAGCTAACAGGGAGCATGTTTCTTTATACCATTTTTCCTTGACTGTTGCTTGACGACAATTTTCGAGACACACAGAGGTACACGCGGCCTGCACAAGTCCTGCACGCGTGTACCTACGCCCTAATCTCCTATAGCCTGCGTGTGAACGCTAGATGTAGAGGTTTCAGTAGCATGTAGGTTTTAAGAAAGATTAAGAGGCAGTCCTCCTCTTCCCTGTCAGAATTATACATTCTCAAGGGGTTTTCTGGATCCTGTCTGCATCTTGTTGGTTCACAGTCTTGTCTCAGTTTGTCTTATTGCATTTTGTTATTCCTTGCAATTATTTTTCTTTTATGTTGGAAGAAGCATCCAAGCCTTCAAGAGACCCTGGTTATCAATACCAGAGGCCTCTTCCTGGTCTGGGCTTCCTGGGTTTATTTTTGTCTTAGATTTTATACATACACGCGGCCTGTGCAAGTGCAACCCGCGGGTACACGCGCTCTGTTTCAGCTCAGCACGTGTTCGCACACGTTCTGTTTCAGTGACAGTAGCGTGCTTGACAGGATGCTTTTTTATCAAGATGGGGCAGTCATCCCCTCTTTTGGTGAGAAGTATTTCTCTCAGGTGTTTAAGTATAGGGTTGAACAGTCAGTAGGTTAGGTTAGCTTACCCTTAGCCTGTTTTTTCTTATTTGATAGTTGGTAGAAAAGATAAAAAGATAAATTTTGTTTTATGGTTTTTAGACAAGCATAAGAGTCTTTGCTTTCTTGATTACCATTGTGTGTCTTTTCTTTGATTCTTTGCAATCTGCAATTTAAGCCAGAATTTTGTTTTTCTTGGTTTTAGGCTTGTCGGTATTTTCCCTTTGTTGCTTAATTAGCATGTAAATAAAATAAAAAAAGAAAAAAAAAATATTTTCATTTTCTTCTTTGTTTGAAGATTGTGTTTCTGCATCAATAGCTAAGAAGAAGTATTTTGTTCATAAGTTTTTTGCAGTGCATTTAGAGCATAAGTAGCTCGTAGTCGAGCGAAATTCCTTTATGTTTGCTGCATAAAATCTTAGAAAAATTGAAAAGAAAAAGAAGTCTTTCTTTGTGAAAAGTTGTCGATTTTTGCATTTAGTAAAAGTCTTTTTTTTCCAGCTTTTTTCATTCGTTTTTTATTTGAGTCTTTATGCATCATTAGTTTCACCTTCATATCTCGTGATGTAAAAAATCCAATAAAATCAATGCTAATTTAAAATCTATTAGACTTTTTGTTTGTAGGGTTCATACACTAGTTCAGGACTAGGGCCTTGGATTAGGTTGGAGAGGAAACTCTCCAAGGCCACTCAAAACCAAACATTGGAGTCTGTGATAGGGAGTGTAGAAGTTCATTTTTGTGGAAGTTATCCGAGACCCCCCTCTAAAACAGGGGCTAAACACGAGGTCGCGTGAGGAAAGGTAGCGGAGATAACCCCTCCAAAGACGAACCAAGCATAGTGGAGAACACATATCGAGGATTTGTTTTGGGATTCCGTCGTTTGCATTTTCCACGGGGCTTCGTGGGTCTCGAATCCGTTCGAGGTCCTCAGTTGTCTTTTGGACCATTTTCTCTCAATACCCTTGACAGGTTTCGGGCTTGATACCCTGCTCATTGTGGTCTACCCGACTATCGACTGTACCCGCCTGGTGACTGTTCGCGTGCTGGCAAACTAGTTGCCAATATTTTTAGGGACATACACAGGTAACTACGGGGGTATACCACGGTACCTAGGACAAACATCGGGCCATGCTTTGCAGAGTATACCCGGAGGGTGCTTCCGTATTCAAGTTGCACTTGCACCGGTAAGTTGCTCTAGTGTTGGTTGTTGTAACTGTTCTTCAAAATAGTTAGTGTTTGCTTGTCTTATCTTTTAGGGGATTCTTTTTAGTGTGTGTTACTGTTTGAACATGTAGAATACCTTAGCATGTCTTGGATATTCTCACACAGTGGAGGATCTTGAGCTCCGTCGTTCACGAAGGCTTCTGGGCCTGCCGCCGGTTATACTGGAGCCACCCCCGCCACCTTTGAGGCGGAAGCTAGACCAACAAGGGTCTTTCGAAGCAACCGGGTTACAAACCATTGTGCCCGAACAACTCCCAGAGGAATCAACCGCCAATCTTGGCTCGGTTGAAACCCCAACCACTAATACTTGGCCATTGTTCAGCATACCAATTCAATTTTACGAACGCCTGTCAGTGCCTCACACAGATATGGAAACAAACGTTGTTACTTCCTCTGGGAATTCTTCCATTCACACCACCGTTGCTACCACAGGAGAAGCATCTCCTAACTTGTCATCATCGGTCTGGGCCACCACGGTCCCTGCCGCAACTACGTCGGACAGTGGACCGATCCCATCTATCACGGTGGCCACAACTCCCTTCACACCTAGAGCGACAGGCTCTCCATTCTCATATGGTATGCCTAGTTCGGGTACAAGTCCTGCACTCACTTACTCCACTTTACAGACTTTGGGTCTGGGGGCAGAGAGCTCTAACGCTCCTCTGCAAGGTCAAATTGGGGGCATTCCTGTCCCTTTTAATGCTTTTCCTTACGTTGGAGGTCATATCTCTCCTTCGTCCCCTTCGCTTGGTGGTCTGCATCAGCAGTCCGTCGGGCAGCCTGCACACACTAGTTCATTTGGAGCCGGGAGTCAAGGAACACCTGCGCAAAATATGTCAGTCGGTTCATCACCATTTGTTTGGAACGGGACGTTTGGTAACAACACTTTCGCATCCACCGCTTTCCCGTCTGGGGCACTCCCATTTTTGGACAGTCTACTTCGGCGCAGGGTACTATTCCTGCGCCAGGGGCACATATAGCAGGACCTTGGAACTCAGGACAAGGATCCGTTCCTTCCTCTGGAATGTCATTCTGGGGTAATTCTTTCCACAGTCAATGGAACCCTGGACAGACTTCTATGCCTCTCCCATCAGGACCGGCATGGGGTAATCCTTCCCAAAGTCCTTCAAACATGATGCATGACCAACATTCGATGTCCTTTATGGGGAATTAGCCAATGATGTCTCCATATATGCAAAATCCTTACGCTGGCTAGGGCCATGGTTTCTACCAGAACCCAGGCTAGTAGCCAAACTTTTCCTGGCAACCTGGTGCTAGTCAAACTCCAGGACCCTTTTTCCCAGGCTATCAGCAGCAACCCAAACTACCATTCCTGGCGATGTTACACTTGCCAGATTTGAAAAGGTTGTTAAATGATCCTATTTGTCATGATCCACGTTGGCCTCCTATGCCAACGAAGTTTCCTTCGAACATTCCAAAGTTCGAGGCCAAGCCTAACGAAGATCCAGGTGATCACGTGACTACCTTCCATCTTTGGTGTTCATCTAACTCATTGAAAGATGACTCTGTCTAGTTTCAATTGTTTCAACGCACTCTTATCGGGAGTGCCATGAAATGGTACATCGAGCTCGATCGCTCAAGATACTCTTCCTTTGGCGAACTGGCAATGGCCTTCCTTAACCATTTCCAGTTACCTATGAGATACGACGCTGGCACAAAGCTGCTTGCCAATTTTGAACAGACAACTGTGGACCATATCTCTGATCATATCCGAGAGTGGAGACGCTGGAAGAGTCTAATCAAAGTACCACTCCCACCAGCATTCCTGCTTGAGTGGTTCCTTAAATCTTTAGTCCCACAATTATCCAAAGACATCGCAACTTCTGGGGTTTTCTCTGAAGAAGATGCCATCATGAGGGCTCAACAGTTTGAGCTTATCTATTCTCAGTCTGGTTTATTATACAACATCATGTCAGATGCTCCATGATCAATACTAGATAAAACTAGATAGAGAGTTGGACCACATGCCGATGGTATTGTTGGTTCATCCCAAACCAAGCCCGCTGAGCAATTGACAAAACAATTTCAAAATTGATCTATACAACACTCAGCGACCAGCCAGACTACTGCTTTGGATGCTCCTCCTACCCAAACGTCGGAAGTACACTCCATGCAGTCGACTAACCCAAAGGCCACCCAACAGCCTAAAGGAAAGAAAAAACAACAAAATAAAGGTAAGGGGGAGAAAAAACCCAAAGATAATGCTGGCGAGGGCACCACGGAAAAGAGAAAGGCGAGGTATCCATGCAACTTATGTGCGGAAGACCACCCGACCCATCTATGTCCTCGACTTGTAGAGGCCAAAAAGTTTGTCACACAACAACAACAATCCGTGTTGACTAATCCCTTTCAGCATGGGAACAATTTAACTCAAGCCTCTACAAGTGTCGAAAGGGGCAGCCAAGAAACCTGCCCTCCTCCAAAAAATTCCTCATCCACGAACGTATATATGGCTAGGGGTGATGCTTTAATAATGACTAGAGCGCATGACTATAGTAAACCAAGTGCCTCTGAGAAGGGTAAAGAAGACGAACTCCCATCTCTTCCTCTACAGATCGAGAAGACGTTGGGAGAAACAATGACACGCATTCCAAAGGGTGCCTTTAAGAAAGCTTCTCATAACCCAAACGCAAGGGCCGCCCAGAATTACTTTGTGGTGGAAGATTTATCACAAACCCCTTGTGCGATGTTCACTTTAGAGGTCCTCCAAAGTTGCCCTGCTCAGAGAAAATCCTTGTTGACTGCTTTAGGCTCTACTGGGACTTGTAACCCGGGTACCATCATGTTAGATACGACCGATTTAAAACCTCGTCTGCCTTACCACGTCGCATTTCAGATAGTAGTGGCTCATCCCACAAAATTTTTTACATGGAATATCTTCCGCACAGTGGTTGACGAGGGAACTTTGACTTGCATTATGTCGTTAGCATGTTGGAAAGCCATTGGTCAGCCCGCTTTGTCTCCATCACCTACTCTCTTCACTGCGTTCGATGGTCGGTCTTTCTGACCACATGGCATCATTCCTTCTTTCCCTGTGCAGTTAGGAGGGAAGACCGTGTGTGTCGAAGTAGAGGTAGTCAATGCTCCCCTCGACTATAACCTCTTGTTAGGTCAGAGTTGGACTTATGCTATGAAAGTTGTGGTTGCTACAGTTTTCTGAGTCTTGTTGTTTCCACACGAAGGCTAGATAGTGACCATCGATCAATTGTCCTTCTCTAGACCTGACCCAGCTTTGGGGGCATCCATGATTCCCATGATTGATAATCCTCAACCCGGTGTCATTAACGTAGGAGTTGGTTTGTGCCCATCCTTTATGGGTACCTTCGATTACCCACCTTCTCATGAAGATGTCAAGTTTATATCGAATCACCATAAGGTTGAGATTTTTCAAGTCTCGTCGTTCCGCACGACTTACTTTGAGGATCCTTGGATTCTTCCTTCCCCATCAGCCACGATGGATGAGACAGGGCACTCAGGCATGTCCATGCCCTTGTCAACCGCTGAAGTCGCATACTCTTTAGTCCAGCAAGCTTCAGCTAACCCCGATCCGACTCTCGCACAAGAGTTAGATCCACTTCTAGAGCCTATTTGGGCACAGGGTTCTCTTGCTAACATCGATTCGATAGACTTAGTCTTGCCTTCTGACGAAGCAGTAATCGAAGCAATGACTAGTCCAAACAAACCTTGGGAAGATCTTCATCACATATCATATTTCCTCCCAAAGTTAAGTCTAATCAAAGTAGGAGAATTCACTGTGACTATGACTGGAGATAGGTCTTTTCATACTAATCCCTTAGCTACACACAAGATCTATGCTAAGGGTAATATGGAAACCATTTCTGAAATGATACCTATCAATATCTCCAGAACCCCTGGCATCATAGACAATGTTTTTGTCGGAGCATACAGCTCCCCCAAGGAGATGCCATGCATCGACCCACAAAGAGTCTATCATGAGCTACCTTTGTTATTTTTCAAGCTCGCTTTGAGATCCGAAAACAATAGCCGGTGAGACTTCATTTATGATTTTCGATCTCGTCCGGATTAACTGAGAAAAGTAACCATTATGGAGTCTTCTTTAAGCCCTTTTCAGACTCCTTAAATATGAAAAGATTGTCGAGTGACCTTGTTTCTTCACACTCATTAAATTGGTCCAAAAGAACGTTCCTTAAACGGGTCTCCTTTTAAGCCCTTTTCAGACCCTCTAAAAATGAAAAGATTTTTGAGTGATCTTGTGGCCTTTCACGCTCGTTAAACTGAAATTTGAAGTCACGTCTGTCCGGCGGTAGTTTACCCCTTTTTCGGTCCGGACGGTCAACTGTACGAACAAAGGAATACTCTATTGAATTCCCATTCTTTAGAAGAGTATCTTCAGGTATAATTTTATTCCTTTTTCGGGCCCGAGGGACTAAATTTACGAAAAAGAAACCCCCACAGAGTCCATAGTTAATCTCTTTTCAGACTCCCTAAAATTGAAAAGATCGTTGAGTGACCTTATTCTTTCACACTCGTTAAAATGGTCTAGAAGAACATTCCTGACGGAGTCCATAGTTAAGATTTTTTCAGACTCCTTAAAAATGAGAAAATGGCTGAGTGATCTTGTCCTTGTCACACTCGTTAAAATGGTTTTGAATTGACGTCTAATCGGTGCTAGTTTATCCCTTTTTCGAACCAACTAGACTATTGTCGAAAAAGGTACCCCACTAGAGTCTCCTTTTATGCTTTTTCAGACTCTCTAAATATGAAAAACCACCGATCTTGCCTTCTCTGGGCTCGTTAAACTTACATTGAAGGACGTTACCATTGTGTGTTCTATCAACCGCATTTTCATACCTTACCCATCAGCCTTGTAATAGTTTTCTTCTGCGTCTTAACACCTTTGGCCGCTGGAGGATTTTTCCCGAGTATCATTTTACCAGAACATCAGTCTTGTCCTTGTGCCTCGAGCTTGTATTTTTGTAGTACTCGTTCCTCCATTGTAACGTAATATTCCTTTATTCTTTTTCAAAACTATCAAAAAGAACAAAAAAATCAAATATACCCCAAAAAGAGAATGGGAAAAGTATTTTCTTTATTGGAAGCATAATGAGTCGCCCTTGGATAAAGCACATCTGTTCATTTGATTATCAGACTATGGGATGTAGTATGACCTTAGGAAGCTTTTCCTTGCTATATAGAGTTGTGTCCTCCACCATTTGGTTACTCTTCCAAACATATGGAGAGTTTTCGTTGCCTCCTTCTTCGTAGACTTATGATTAACAAGATATGTTGCTTGAGTCTTATCACTTGTCGTGCTATTATCCAAGGGAAGTTTGTCACTAAGCCTGAGTCGGCCCCTCTGCAATATGTCTCTTGTCCACACACCCGGCCATCCTGAACGTCCAATCAAGTTCTTGTTCGAAATCACTGAAGCCTTCAGTATGATCATCAATATTATCAATTTCGTCCATGCCCGATGAGTCGTCAAAGACCTCTGGGTAGTGCAGTCGTACACTCATATTACACTCCTACCCGAGTTTTGAAGATTTTGAAGTTGTTGCTCGAGCTCTGAAGTCCTCATATCTAGCCATCAGACCTTATCAGCTTCTACGAAGATGGATACTTTGTATGTATATCTTTTTGATTTTGAGATGTAGATCCGCTGTGCATTGTTTGCGGCTACACTTTATATAGTTATATGACATGGATCTACAGTGTATTTGATTGGTAGCCATGCGTTCTATTTTATCCCAAGCATGGGTATGCCCACCTCGGTGAGACATTTGTTATTTTGCAGATGGCACCTCCTGGTTCCTGATCCTTGGGCTCACTCATTCAGCACATCAGTAAAGATTGGTAAAAGATTGGTAATGTATTTCGGCCATCATATGCTCTTCTGACCTCACACATTAGGGGGCATCTGTTATAACCCTAAATTGCACCACACATGCTTACCTGGCATCAGACCAACTCATATCCTTTCTTTGCCAAAAACTACTGAACAACTCTTCTAAAAACTCCATTTTTAAAAGTACACGCTAGCAGGCCCACTACAACCCGCGTGTATCAAAAAGTACATGCTAGCAGGCCCACTACAGCCCGCGTGTACCTTCAGAATCACAAAAAAAAGGAAATTTGCCGATGGGACAAAAAGATATGGGTCAGTTAACTGAAACTCCCGGCCATGCATGGCCGAGGGTTCATCCAAAACCCTAGCTCCTTCTAGCCTATAAAAGAAGGGGTAGGGGTACCATTTGGAAGAGGAAAATTATAAGTGAAGAAACTCTACCCATTTGCCGAATTCATTGTACCAACCCTTTAGCCTTTCCTCAAGCCTAAGGAGAATTAACGCAAAGCAGTTAGAGGACAAAAGAAGAGGAGGAGCCCAGGATCAGGATCAAGGAACGGTGGTTGGTCTCGACTTTGATTGTAAGTTGATTCATTTTGAAAATAATAAAAGAATACTTGTCCCGTCCCAATGCATGAGTTATCTATGATTTGTTTAATTTATACTTAATTTCTAACCCTCAAGTAGAAAAATAGCATGCATGCGTAGTGTTTTGTCTTCATTGCAGAACTATCTTTGGAAGGAGCAGAGCAAGCAAGCGGGCAAAGCGCAACGAAGGATCTACACCAAACATTAGCAAAAAGGTTAGTAGTTCCTTTCCATGCATGTATGTGAAAGAGGGGTTTTAAGTTTTTGGTGGTAAGTTAAAAGTGATTTCTTTACGGTCATAATCTACATGCAAGTCTAACCCTAGTTTGCTAGTCCGTAGGGTATTTTTCCCAACAACACTTGCTTAATTTGCATCCAGTAACCATAGGTATGCCCACAGGTTTAGAATTTTCCATTTGAAACCTTTTCAACATTTCTCTTAGATATTTTTATTGAGAAATGAACATCCCTTCAGACCTCTGAGTAATTTGCAGACCAAGAAAAAATGACAGTTCACCTATCATATACATTTCAAACTCAGACTCCATGGCAGAAGCAAACCATTTTACCAATGAATCCTTATTACATCCGAAGATGATGTCATCTACATAGACCAACACAATGAGTAAACCATCACCCTTTGTTTTGATATATATATTGTTGTCAATTGTTACTCTCTTGAACCCTTTGTCTTTGAGATACATATCCAATCTGTGATACCAAGCACAAGGAGCTTGTTTTAACCCATATAAATATTTCTTCATCTTGCATACTAAGTCAGGGTTATTAGACAGTTTGAAACCCTCTAGTTGTTCCATATAGACTTCTTCATTTAAATCCTCATTTAGAAAAGTTGACTTGACATCCATTTGATAAACTTTAAACCTTTTATGACAAGCATAAGCAAGAAATATTATGATAGCTTCTAAAATTGCTATGACCGCAAATGTTTCATCAAAATCCAGTCCTTCTATTTGAGCATAGACTTTATAGACCAATATTGCTTTGTTCTTGACAACTTGTCCCTTCTCATTCAACTTATTCTTAAAGATCCATTTGGAACCAATGATATTTTTACCTTCCGGTCTATGAACCATCTCCCATGTATTTTTTTTCTCAATCTGATCAAGTTCATCATTCATTGCTTTAACCCAAAGGTCATCTTTTCTAGCTTCATTAAAGTTCTTGGGTTCCATCATGGATATGAAAGATATATGTGATTGCTCGGTATTTTTTATTATCTTTCTCCTGTCTTGTACACCTTTGTCTTTTTCACCAATTATCTGACTTGCAGGATGATTCTTTTGAGTAATTCTAGAGGAGAAATTTGAAGGAGTCTGTTGATTTGAGTCTGTCTGAGTATCTGAGTCTTCATCTGATTCAGATTCTTCATTTTCTTATTCTTGGACCTATTCATCTTTAGATTTAGCTGTGTCCTCTGTAGAAGACTCATTATTATACACATCTCTTGTTGGGATTCCTTCATCAACTTTTACGTCAATACGGTCAACCATTTTATGCAGCCTCTTATTATAGCATATGTATCCTTTACTGTTTGTAGCATATCCTAAGAATATACCCTCATCAGCCCTATCATCATATTTGCCAAGGTTCTCATCATTATTCTTTATGTAACATTTACTCCCAAAGACTTTGAAGTGTTTGATTGAATCGGGTCTCCCATACCACAGTTCATAAGGTGTCTTGTCACTTTGTGGTCTGAGGTGAGATTTGTTAAGAACATGGACTGTTGTGTGTATTTCTTCTACCCAGTAGGTTTAACCAATGTTCTTCTCATTCATCATTGACCTGGCCAGTTGCTGCACTATTGTGTTTTTCCTTTGCACTACTCCATTTTGTTGTAGAGTTCTTGGGATTGTGTATTCTCTCTTGATCCCATGCTTATCACAGAATTCCTTGAAATCACTTGACATAAATTCTCCTCCTTTGTCTGATCTTACTGCCTTTAACCTCTTTCCTATTTGATTCTCAGTTAAAGCCTTAAATATTTTAAACTTCTCAAATGCTTCATCTTTTTCCTTGAGAAAGGCAACCCAAGTAAGTCTAGAGTAATCATCAATAATCAACATGAAGTAGTTTTCTCTCCCTGTGCCTTCCTGTCTTGATGGTCCACATAAATCCATATGAACTAGTTGGAGTGGTTTCTCTATTGAAGTAAAGCTCTTGGCCTTAAACGGTGTCCTGGTTAGTTTTCCTACTTGGCAGGGTTTACACATAGAATCTTGGGGTTTTGATATTCTCAGAAGATCTTTTACTGCCTCACGATTTTTGAGCTTTATTAAGTGGTCAAAGTTTATATTTCCAAGTCTCCTATGCCATAACCAAATTTCAACATGTTTTCTTAGATGACACTCTTCTCTATTTTCTTTCAGCACATATACATTATTTTCTGTCCTTATGCCTTTGTCCACCACTTGTCCTAAGTTTACAGACTTTATCTTGTAGTCCTTGGACGTGAACACCACTTCACATCCTCTGTCACACATTTGACTTACACTGATCAGATTATGTTTCAGCCCATCTACAAGTAGAACATCTTGGGATTTTCCTTTTCCATTACTTAAACTCACCATCCCTTTAGCCTTTATTTTACCTGGAGCATCATTTCCAAAGGTTTTGTTTCCTAATTTGTTTTCACTTAGAGATAGAAACTTAACTTTGTTGTAGGAAAATATCTCTGCGGATAGGTAGATCGCCTCTAAGGCTTGACCTTAACCCTAGACAGAAAAATGCTTAACGTGGACACTGACTTCCTTTCAAATCCATCTAAACTAATGCATGAGAAGGGAGGATAACAGAGGTACCTTTTAACCGACGTTTGTCCCTGCACGCTCCGAGTTACGCTCCAATCCTTTGCTCCTCGCTGAGGTCTATGGACAAAACAAGATACGACCACTTCCTACTCTATTGACATTATCTTGAAAATAGATCTATCACTAAATGATAAGTTCGTGTAACATCATACACAAACTAGAAAGAAACAGGCCAAGTGTGTCATATTAATGAGAATAACGACAGCAGTACTTAAAATCGTAGATGCGAATGCGACAACTTCGTCAAGTCCTCTTCATCTAACCCTTTCCTGAAATATCCACAACCTGGATAGCAGTAGCTTTACTGATCACTCTCCTTTAGCTGACTGTCAGTTTCCTCCAAGATCATAAGTTTCATGTGTTCAGTTCTTCCCCCTTTCCACCATCATGGAGTCTGTTTATATAGGTTGGGAGGGGCCTAACCTCTTGAGTTATGTTTAGAACCAGTTAGGAACCATCTCCTTAGATCAGGGATCTTTTGATGAAATCGAGAATTCGAGCACAACTGCCTCCTAATCTCGAATGATCTCTCCCTTATTCTCCTCAACGGACTAACAATTGACCCAGAATAGGGAGCGCTCCTCCAAAAGGGGTAACAGAGCATTGTAACGCTCCTGGTGTGCCTTGGGAAAGCGCCAACGCTCTTAAGGTGAGCAGCGCTCCTCCAAAAGGGCCTAAAGGGCGTTATAACACTCCTTGAATCATAGTAGAGGAGCGCCAGTGCTTCTGCAGCTATAGTAGGGGAGTGTTCCCCTTCCAAATCAGTGTTTCAGGACTTCTTTCAGGTGTCAAGAGTTATTTGATTCTAGTGGATCAGTTCTTGATCTTCAAATCAGTCATATGAGGTGTCATAAGTGCCTTCTTAGCGTCGTTATCATGGCATCATGTCTGAACATTGTTTGTGACACTAATAATCAACTTGCGACACTTGCGAAAGTTGTAGGGAAGATGCGACACTTACGACGACTGATAGGGACAATGCGACACTTATCCATCTGAGCAATTTTGACGTGTAACAGAATGCCCCCCAAAGTATGAAGTCAAAATATGCGAACTGATGACTAAAATTCTTTGTAGACTCTCAAGCAAGGGTATAGACTCGGAGAACCTCACGAAAGCTGCACACAAACATCCAACAAATATCATGACATATTTCAAAACCCAAGGCAGGCATACCTATGCTTGGGTGATCAAGATATTTAGATATGGCCACCATAGTATACACTGCGGATCCATATTTGTATTGATAAAGGGTATAGACACCGAAGATACACTGTGGATCTATACTTTGATGACTCAAACTGATCGTAGCCACGAAGAATACACAGTGGATCTACGAGATGACAAGACATAGCCACGACCAATACAAAGTGGATCTATGTAACAATGGACGTGTTCCGTGTCCAGAACTCCTTCGCAACCTGGGTGAAACATATATCGAGGTGAATTACTCAACCCAGGGTCTTCCAACTAATCCCTACGTGATACGGTTCTAACCATGCGAATATATGTCTCGGTGTCGAACATGGTAGAAACCACTTGATTACCGGTCAATGAGGTAAACCGTTAACAAGTGCGAGGGAGATCACCATTAATGTCAATGATTCCCAAGGTATCTTAGTACATTCCATCGAACGTGAATAGATGAGCTGAAGTCGAAC